>CM062297.1:626296073-626508573 GCA_031216915.1 Pictodentalium vernedei | reverse complement strand
TATAGTGTTTTCAGGGCTTCACGAGGGAGTGTTGTCTTCACTTTATTCAGTGCGAAATTAGCACGGGCGATCTTGGAGGAGTGTTGAGATATATGGTGCTTGTAGGATAGACTATAGTCAATATGTATACCTAAGAATTTTAAGGATTTCTCAGTATTATTTGAACCTACTCTACTTATGTTTTGGCCGTTGATTAGAATATTATGACGAATTTCTATTGTTTTTTTTGGCCGATAGGTTCATTAGAATATATTTGGACTTGGTGGCGTTTACGACAAGTTGATTCGTACAGCACCATTCAAAGATTTTACCTAACTCATCATTTATGAGTAGGGCTAGCTGGTTTGGGTCTGGTCCTGAAGAATGCCCCGTGGTATCGTCAGCAAAAGACAATAAATTGAGGGAGGTAGCGTTATAGATATCATTGACATATATCAGAAATAGGGTTGGACCAAGTATCGAACCTTGAGGAACTCCGTGCGATATTGTAACCCTGTCAGATATATAGTTTCCGTATGCAACGTATTGCGACCTATCAGAAAGATAACTTCTAAACCATTCATTGCCAAGTCCCCTAATACCATATTTGTCTAATTTATTAATCAAAATGTCGTGGTTAATTGTATCGAACGCCTTTGATAGGTCCAAAAATAACGCCAATGTGCTGTTTTTACTTTTCTTGTTGTTTTCTTCGGCTATGGTTTTCAGTAGTTGCATAACTAGATGCACCGTACTATGATTTTCCCTAAAACCGTACTGATTCTGATGTAGGATGCCAAAACGATTTAAGAACTTTAGAAGTCTTGCTGACATAAGTTTTTCTAAGAGTTTAGAGAATGTGGGAAGTATGCTAATAGGTCTATAATTTGTGAAGTTATGTTGGTCGCCTGTTTTAAAAATAGGAATAACTTTTGCAATTTTCATTTTATCGGGAACAATGCCACATGCAAAGGAGCAATTGAAAATGTGTGTTAGAGGGTTAACTATGGGATCGATAGTTCGTTTGAGAAGATTCGAGCTTATTTCGTTATAGTCCTTGCTCCCTTTAGATTTTAGGGACTTTGCGATACTCTTCACTTCAAACTCACATGTAGTACTCACGTAAAAGCTATTTGTGAAGTTTTGTTCCATGAGGTCATAGGGCGACTTGTTGGTCTTAGGTATTTTGTCACTCGTGCGTTTTCCTATATTTGCAAAGTACATATTGAGTTCTTTAGCTATTTCTGTTGGGTCATTGAGTTCTTTATCATTATGGATAAAATATTGAGGTAAGTTTGTTGCTATGTTTGGTGTTTTCATGGCGGCATTTAGTATTTGCCATGTTTTACGAAGGTTATGCTTGTGTACGCTCAAGATACTTTTAAAATAATTTGCTTTGCATTGCTTTTTGACTTTATTGAATATTCTACAGTAGTTTTTGTAGTTTCTTATGTTAGATTCACACGGGTTTTTTTATCTTCTTGTTGTAAAATTTACTTTTATTATTTGATGAAACCATTAGTCCCCTTGTCATCCAGGGTTGCCTTTTGATGAAGTTACCGTTGGTACGCACACGGATCCGGGGGAAAGCCAGGTCAAATAATCCTAGATATATGTGTAGGGAATTATTATAAGCCGTGTTGGGGTTATCGGAACCCATAACTGGAGAAAAATCACATTCTGATAGAAGTTGGTTGAAGTGTGCAATGGTTTCGTCATTTACTACTTTACGTACCCATGTATATGATTCTCTGTATGTTTTGTGGGGCACGGTTTCAATATGAAAAGTACCGAAGTGGTCTGAAACGTCAGTTATTATTATCCCAGACAATGAGGTGGATTGAATATTGTTAGAAAAAATGTGATCAATAAGTGTAGCCGAGTGTGAAGTTAGTCGGGTGGGTTTGGTGATCACAGGTAAAAAGCCTTGGCTGAACATGAGGTTTATGTAGTTATCTGTTTTGACATGGGAATCATATTTAAGCAGATCAATATTAATGTCACCAGCTATATAGGAAGATACATTTTCCTGGTTTAGCTTGTCGGTTATTTCATTAAGTTTGTTTAGAAAGATATCAATGTCCGCTTTCGGTGGCGTATTTGGTCTGTAAATCACCCCAATGACTCTCCTTGATTTATTGACAGTAGTGATTTCGATAAAAAGAGATTCAACAATATGCGGGACAAAAACTGACAAATCATGACGAATTTTGAAATCAATGCTCTCTTTGATGAAAAGTCCCACCCCACCTCTGCTGTCATCGCCGTCTGGGCGGTTGTTTTTTATTAGATTATGATAACCATCAAGGCAATATGATATATTTGCAGGGATATTGAAAATTTCTGTTAGGCCAATGATATCAAAGGTATTTTGGGGTCCTTGTAAGGTAAATAAGAGATCGTGTAGGGACTCCCAGTGGGCATTGATGCTCTGACAATTAATATGGAAGAGCGAGAAGGATTGTGATTCGTTTTCGATGGACGATTGAAAATTTCCAGGCAAATAGTATTCACATTTAAGGTTATGATATGACCGTGGAAAGGAGAATCCTCAACTTCTTCGAAAGTATTATCATATTGGGCTACAAAGTCATATTCTGAGTTGGTCTGGACCTCGTCTAAGGTTATGTTACCCGCCATATCGATTTGTTGCTCTTATTCCACCAGCTTGAACGTGTGCATTAAAGAATTGCAATGAGCTATTAAGATTGTATTCGACAGCCCGATTCCAAGAATTTACTTTATGTAAAGAGGGTGATGAAACTAGTAATAAAAGAAGGGAGAATATAACTAAAAGTAAAGCAATAGGTTTCAGTTTGTGTGAGTTTGTGGATGAGGATAATCTCACGAGTGGTGGTGGCTGAAGTGCATGGGTAAAAGGGTACGTAAAGGGAAATTCAGAGATGTGGAATGAAATATTTGCATGAATCCGCTAAACAATGAGATAAAGAGTGGGTGAGCAGGTATCAGAGCAATACTATGGATATTGGGGTGGATGCGTACGGAATGGTTATTAATTTAGACCAGACGCATAAGTGTGTGGCAATATACAAGTAGCTGCACGAACGATCAAGATCGTTCGCGTCGATCAGTCACTGGTCCATCCACTCCAAAATGCATTCATACAAGCGATTAAGTCGCTTGCATGAATGCACCGAAGAGTGTATGGACAAGTGTCAGAGCGACACTTCACAGTAGACGTTGAAGTGGACGGATTCTATTATTACTCAGATGCAAGAGTGGATGATAAAGCGAACGCCCAGATTGATCATGTCACCCTGATATCGGTCAACCCACACCTCCATGCACTCCTACAAATTATATATAATTATATGGATTTCCACAGTGTGGATGGGGGGGGGGGGGGGGGGGGGAGGTGCCGGGGACATCAACTGAACATGGTTTTCTCAATAATTAGGCAATACAATATAATACAATACAATATCCCCGCCGAATAAACGTTGCCCTTTGATCGTTGGATCGGTCAACCTCAGAGCAATACTATGGGTATTGCGGTAGACGCGTACAGAACGATTATTAATTTTGACCAGACTCATAAGTGGGTGGCAATATACAAGTAGCTGCACAAACGATCATGGTGGTTTGCGTCGCTCTGTCACCGGTCCATCCGCTCCAAAATGCATCCATACAAGCGACCTGCTTGCATGGATGCACCGAAGAGTGAATGGACAAGTGTCAGAGGGACACTTCACAGTAGACGTTGAAGTGGACAGAAACTATTATTGCTCAGACGCAAAAGTGGATGACAAAACGAACGCCCGGATTGATCGTGTCAACCTGATATCGGTCAACCCACTCCTCCATGTACTTCTACGAATTATATACAATGATATTGATTTCCACAGTGTGGGTGGGGGGGGGGGGGGGGCCTGGAAACATCATCTGCAACACTCTCGTCGCTCTGTCACCTGTCCATCCACTCCAAAATGCATCCATACAAGCGACTTGCTTGCATGGATGCACCGAAGAGTGAATGGACAAGTGTCAGAGGGACACTTCACAGTTGACGTTGAAGTGGACGGAAACTATTATTGCTCAGATGCAAGAGTGGATGACAAAACGAACGCCCGGATTGATCGTGTCGACCTGATATCGGTCAACCCACTCCTCCATGTACTTCTACGAATTATATACAATGATATTGATTTCCACAGTGTGAGTGGGGGGGGGGGGGGTGCCGGGGAACATAATCTAATCATGGTTTTCTTGATGATTAGGCTATACAATACAATACAATATCCCCACCGAATTAACGTTGCCCGTGATTGTTGGCTCGGTCAACCTCAACGAGCTCACTCCAGATTAAGACACGTGCCAAGACCCCGAGAAGGAACAAAATAAGTTTGTATGGTGATTCCGAGTTTGAAAGCATCCCTAACCAGCGATTTTCACCCCTGTTTCGGAAGGCACAAACAATGGCCATTCAGTCCATAGAAGTCCTCATCCAGATAAAATATTCCAAACTTTCATTGGGCGAGTTCCCAATGGAAGCATAAAATAATTACATTTGCGATGTATTTATATCAAAAGAGAACTACAATCCAAAGAGGAGCGCAGACCATGACCACCCAATGAAGCGATCCCGATAAGATCAATCCAGTGAGCGTACACAAAATTCATCTCCAAAACACAACATAGTCAATAGAGTCTGAGCAGGATAAAGTGATGGTAGTTCATTTGGGTTTAAAAAGCGTTTGTAAAATTGGGTCTCCGGGTTTATTTGCTGACGAAAGACTGCACTTGAAAATGATCTGTAACACTCACATGTTGAAATATCTTAAATGGGTAAATTTTGTTATCATTTCATCCGTAGTACGGGCCACTTGGCATGTTCACAAAAAGGGCACGGAGTTGTGACCCCGCGGGAAGCACCACGTGGCTAAACGTGGCAACACAGTTCCATCCTCCATCCATCAGGAATGTGAAAGTCAACATCTGGACCGAAAAACAATCTACGATACATAAGTAAATAACGAGATACGGGGGTCAATGTATAAATATGTAATAGTCATTTAGTGGGTAAACAATTAATAGGAAGGATGGATAAGCTGATCGAATGAGCATAATAATTAACCCTATTTATCGCCCTCCCCCCCCCCCAAAAAAGAAGAAGAAGAAAAAAATCTCATCGTTACGCATCCATCCGTCCATCCAGTCGCCCATTCGTTCACTCAATGATAAGCAAACGAATGAGCGTCTGGAGGGACGAGTAAACGTTAAGATAATCGAGTGATGATAA
Organism: Pictodentalium vernedei; assembly: GCA_031216915.1. Taxonomy (NCBI): domain Eukaryota; kingdom Metazoa; phylum Mollusca; class Scaphopoda; order Dentaliida; family Dentaliidae; genus Pictodentalium; species Pictodentalium vernedei. The sequence continues at coordinate 626,503,334 of CM062297.1, read as the reverse complement.
TTCTGGGTGAATAGTACTATATTTCGTGAGATACGTGTATGAATGTCTGATCAGACAATACACGGGCACACGAAGAGGCAGGTATCGGGTAAACGGATGAGTAATTCGAAGACTGCGATAGTTAAGTTAGGCGAATGAGTGAATAAGGACGAAAATATCCCCATGTCAAGTTTGTAACAAGCCATAAATGATAGTTTGGGGCAGCTTATGAGGATTTTACTGAAATTTTGAAAAGTCTGTGTCCAAATCTACAGGCATCACTTTGTCATTGTCAAGTTTGATAAAGATTTTACCATTCCAAGACCAAGAGTCTTTTACACCTTTTTGTTTTTTTGTCGTTATCATAAGTTCAAAGTTTTTACGAGTCAAATCTTCTCGAATAACAACGTCTGTGCCCTTTAATAATTTTCTGTTTTTAATTATATTCAATTTGTCCCTTCGTCTAAACAAGCGTACAATGATGGGCCTCATGTTTGTCGAAGAACTGTTGGTGGGTGTCTTACCGATCTATGAGCCATGTCGATGTCGTCAATTGACAAGTTCAATTTGAGATTGTTATTTAAGGTGTCGCACACTTTCTTGGCGCAGTCTTCCCGCGTTTCCCCCTTATTATCTCCTGAAATTCCCAAAATTCTTAGTGATGATTTTCTGGAGTATTGTTCATTGTGATTGGCTTGCACTTATGCTTGAAATATATCTCTGTCTTGACTTCGATTTTCCATTTTTAATTTATCTTCAACACATTGTAAAGTAAAGTTATTTTTTTCATTGTTTTTCTTCAAAAGTTCAAGTTCCTCTTTCAGTTTTTTATTTTCACTAGATAAAGTAGAGATATGGGATTCAAGATATTCACACTTCTTTGTTACTTTTTCGTTTAATAGTTCCAAGCTATTATTTATCTCATCTTTGGTCACAAGGGCGTCAATTTTTTGGCCTGATGTTGGCAACTTCTCGATCTTTTTTTCAAGCGCCTCCAGGCGAGGAAACATGGTCACTTCGATAGTATGTGCCATATTTGAATTATTATCGCTGTCTGTGTCAACCTGTGGCAATGTCTGTGAGGAATTTAGCCTTGTCTTCGTTTTCTTCTTGGATTGAGCACGAGAGTTTTCCTCTACACTGAGGTTGTGGTCACTCAAAGAGGACCCCCGAACGTCGATTTCTCTTCTTGTTATTTTTATTATTTGAAGGCATGCATGGAGTTATTGTTTAGGCAATGAGAAATCAATCGTTTATGTCTTACGAGAACTGTACATAATGAGTTGAATGATAAATGTTGGTTGATTGATGAAAAGTATTCACTATTCACTACTGCAATAGAAATTCGTCATGCTTCATCAGTATACATTGTTGAAACAGGTTCACAGAATTGGTATAACAATACCGTACACATCAAAGAGAGTTGCCCGACTCGCAGAGTCTAACTTATTTTATTTTTACTTTCCTTCTGTTGCTCAGATTTTTAAAAAAAAATTATTGGAATTCCCGAAATAAGACGAGATATGGGTTTACAAATGGGTTATGGTCAATAGCAAATGCAAACACCCATTGCCCAAGACGGCACCATAAAATAACAATCGGTAAACAAGTAAGCGGAAAATGAAACTGAATAGATGGCTGATTTTCACAACAAAGACATGATCGGAAAAAATTCCTCCCGCGGACAATACTAGGCATTAAACATCCGGAATTCCACGACACCACTCCGTGAGATAATCCTCTAACTTTCAGACGAACATTGTTCAATAAGAATCTGAATAAACTCCAAAAAAGACATTATTTCTCTTCCTCTCAGAAACTCTGCCTCACCACCTCCGCCATCTTTTTTTGTAAGTAGTAAGGGTATTCAAAAGTCGAAGTCTTAACCCATTTTGCACAGGCTAAAGAGAGAGACCCCTTAAAATCTTAAAATTCCCATTTTCTGTGGATTTCGCTAAAAACATCCTGTAGGTTTTCAAGAAAAATTGACTACTCGCAGGTCTTTGTGTGATATTACAAGCTGCATGGGCAAAATATTCCGGTGAGCGTTTATTAACCCTCTAGAGACTGCCAAGCATCGTAATTTTATTGAAATGTGCTGTTTTCAGACACGCACAGCACTCAATGTATACCTGAGAAATAAACATAATCTCAATTATTGGAAGTGGAATTCACCGAGGGCCATTTTTGTAAGTAGTAAGAGTATTCAAAAAACCAAGATTTGACCCCTTTTGTGGTTGTCAATAGTGATACCCATCAAAAGCTTAAAAATTTATTAGGCTTTTCCCTCTGGAAAAGACTATTGTTTTTCTACGGATTATTATTTTTTTTTTTAGAAATTTTAGGCTTTTCCCTCTGGAAAAGACTATTGTTTTTCTACGGATTATTATTTATTTTTTTTTTAGGCTTTTCCCTCTGGAAAAGACTATTGTTTTTCTACGGATTATTATTTTTTTTTTTTTTTTATTTTTTTTTAGGTTTTTTTTTTTTTTTGGGGGGGGGGGGGGGTTTCCACACATTTTGTCCGCACGATTCCGAAGCCATTTTGGGACCGATTTTCACAAAATTTTGCACACGCATAGAGGGGTACAAAATAAAATTGTACCGAAGCGGAATTTTCGATTTAACCCTTATTTCGTCAGAATTGGCAAAAAACTGTCAAAATTGGGGTTTATCGGCACTTTCTCGAAACACGTCTTGTAGATTTTGTTTAAACCTTCATCATTGATAGGCCTGCCTGTGCCACGACCTTTGATACACATGACATATCTGGCGATGCATATGGTAACCCTCCACAGGCTGCCAAACATCGAAATTTTGATGAAATGGGCCGGTTTAGGCCCCCAGAGAACCCAAACGATACACGAGAGATAAACGTAACTTCATTTATTGGAAGTGGAATTCACCGAGGATCATTTTTGTAAGTAATAAGGGTGTTCAAAGAAGCAAGCGTTAACCCGTTTTGGGCTGGTTAAACAGCAGTACCCCCATAAAGCTAAAAAATTCAGGTTTTCCGTTGATTTCTCTAAACGAGTCTTGTAGATTTTCAAGAAAAAATTGTCACTCCCAGGCCTTGATGTGACAATAGAAGTTGCATGGACAAAATACTGCGGTGAGCATTTGTTAACCCTCCACGGGCTGCTAAAAGTAAAAATTGTGATAAAATGGGCTGTTTTTGGACGCCAACAGCACCCAAACGGTATACCACAGAGAAAGTTGCCTTCATTTATCGGACGCAAAATTGATCGGAAAATATTTCTGAAAGTGGTAAGGGTATTCAAGATTCGACGTCTTAACCCATTTTGGGCTGGTTAAAGAGAGATACCCATTAAAATCTTAAAATACCCATTTTCTGTGGATTTCTCTAAAAACATCTTGTAGGTTTTCAAGAAAAAATCGGCTATTCGCAGGTCTTGGTGCGACATTACAAGTTGCATGGACAAAATATTCCGTTCAGCATTAGTTAACCCTCCCAGGGCTCCCCAACGTCAAAATTGTGATAAAATGGGCTGTTTTTGGACACCAACAGCACCCAATGGGTACACCACAAAGAAAAGCGCCTCCTTTTATCGAGTGTACAATTTATACAGAAACATTTTTGTAAGTAGTAAGGGTATTCAAAAGTCGAAGTCTTAACCCATTTTGGGTAGGCTAAGAGAGATATCCCTTAAAAGCTTTAAATTCCCATTTTCTGAGAATTTCCCTAACAGTAACTTGTAGGGGTTCAAGAAACATTGACTATTCGTAGGTCTTTATGTGACATTACAAGTTGCAGGGACAAAATACTCCGGTGAGCGTTTATTAACCATCTACAAGCTGCCAAGCATCGTAATTTTGTTGACATGTTCTGTTTTTGGACATGCATAGCACCCAAAGTATACACGAGAGATAAACATAATCACCTTTGTTGGAAGTGGAATTCACAGAGGACCATTTTTGTAAGTAATAAGGGTATTCAAAAAACCAAGCGTTAACCCCTGTTGGGGAGGTTAACAGGGATACCCATCGAAAGCTTAAAAATCGTTTTCCCTGGATTTCTTTACAAACATCTTGTAGGGTTTCAAGAGAAAATGGCCGTTGATAGGTCTTGGTATCACATTACCAGTTGCATACATTATTCTGGTAGGTATTTGTTAACCCTCCATGGGCTGCTAAATGTCAAAAATTTTGAAGAAATAGTCTGTTTTTGTACACTGACAACATCAAATGGAAATGCCACAGAGAAACGTGACTTCTTTTACTGGACGCAAACCTGATAGAGAAACATTTTTGTAAGTAGTAAGGATATTCAAAAATCGAGGTCTTAACCCATTGTCGACTAGTTAAGGAGATATACCCCTCAAAAGCTTAAAATTCCCGTTTTCTGTGGATTTCTCAAAAAAATCTAGCACGTTTTCAAGAAAAATTGACCATTTGCAGGTCTTTGAGTGACATTACAAGTTGCATGGACAAAATATTCCGGTAAGCAATTATTAACCCCCCAGAGCCTGCAAAGTATAGACATTTTGAAAAAATGGGCTGTTTTGGGGCACCCATGACACCCAATGTGTACCTGCGTGATAAACATAACCTTCCTCATTGGAAGTGAAATTCACTGAGGATCATTTTTGTAAGTAATGAAGATATTCATAAAACCAATCATTAATCCGTTTAGGGCTGGTTACAGAGCGATACCCCTCAAAAGGTTAAAAATTCGTATTTTCCGAGGATTTCTCTAAAAGCCTCTCGTAGGTTTTCAAGACAAATATTGGCCATTCTCATTTGAGACTACTGTACTCACCTTGTATGAACTCAAAAGTAAGTGTATAGTTATTTATTATCAAGAATAACTGCCCATAAGTTCCACTCTCACTGTGTCCCGCTTCATCGGTCAATTCCACGGTGCCCCATGCCAGCGGTCGAATTATCCAAACAAAATTACCAAGGTTACCACATCCTCCCTGCCTCTTTCTCCAACCAAACACACATTGAAAGGTACGCCTCTCCTCGTATTCCACACTGCCCTGCATGATATCATTTGTTATTTATTTATTGGTGTTTAAGGGCATATACTTATGCACAATGACTAATCATGACCGTGACAGTTTTACAGGTGGAGGAAGCCACAGTACCTGGAGAGAACCACCGAGCAACGACGAGCAGCTGCCAGCTTCCCAACATCGTAACTCCGAACTGCAGCACAGGCAGGGTTAGATTGGTTGAAGACATGCGTACCGTCGATGTGCAGTATGCCTTAGTACATGGCGGCATCATGCCCCCATATGGACAATCAGAGTTAAGAGCCTTGCCCAAGGACACAGCATGGGAGTCCGAATTGATCGCTCAGACGGCCACCCATCCAATGATAAACCAGGCTCAACGTTGCTTTACTTCGGTGGTCTGACGAGAACCGGCTACCACAATGCCACCGCGCCCCGCCACTGCATGATAAGAAAGCAGTAAATAACGTTAGCTGCAATGGGATCAGTTACTTATAATATCAAATAGTGTTGACACTATAGCATTTCCCCGACAGTGGGTCCAGGTATATACTAGTCTGTAAAACGGCTATACACTGCCCCTCCTCCGCCCCAGGGTGGCGACGTGGCAGTATATATCCATCTTACTGACGCTATGTTGTGCCTAAGGAACCTTACAATAAAAGGTGGGGGTCCCCAACATGGGAAGGGGGGCAGGTATATTTACTACTCTGTAAGGCGGTTATCAAATGCTGTGGTGCATGGCGCCAAGATTTTCCCGGCAGTGGGGCTAGATATATACTAGTTTGTAAGACGGCTATACTCCCCTTCTCTGTCCCAGGGTATATTTTATCTACATATATGTACAAACAACACTTCCTATTTATGAATGTAATAACTTCATGTTTGTCGTTGTATGTATGGATATCTTCATTGTAATAAATAAAACTAATCCTACGGGGAAAAACCAATTGGAGAGAAATTTACTTCTGCTATTAACAGACATGTGATAGGTGAGCTCTACAAGGTGTGAAAAAATAACATAATAATGCATAACAACTGTGGTCTAATAGGAGATAACTGATACAGGACCAGACATCAATATTTTTGATACATTTGAGATAAAATGGACCATTTTCAAACAGACACAGCACTCAGTGGGTATGTGTCAAACAAACATAACTCCTTTTGTCGGTCATTAACTTGTTGGACGACGATATTGATATTAACCCTCTCCACCGTTAATGATGGTTTTTACCTAAACAATTTTTTTTATCAAACTGAGTCATTTGAGACTTCTGTTCTCACATTTTTCATGACATTAATGAAGGAACTTCAGTGAGACAGTCAAAAGCAATTCATCATACACTGTGGGGTCATGACAAATCATGGAATCTCATCGGGAAAAGCCATGATTCTCCAGAATCATAAAGTCTAGTTTTTTTTTTTTTTTATTTTTTGTTTTTTTTTTTTGTTTTTTTTTTCACACATTTTTGTCCGTACGATCCAGAAGCCATTTTCGGACCGATTTTCACACAATTTGGCACACGCATAGAGGGGCACAAAATCTAAAAATGTACCCAAGCGGAATTTTCGATTTAACCCTTATTTCGCCAGAATTGGCAAAAAACTGCCAAAATTGGGGTTTATCGGCACTTTCTCGAAACACGTCTTACAGATTTTTTTTAAACATTCATCATTGCTAGACCTGCCCGTGACACGACCTTTGATACACACGACATATTAGGCGATGCATATGGTAACCATCCACAGGCTGCCAAACATCGAAATTTTGATGAAATGGGCCGGATTCAGACCCCAACAGCACCCAAACGATACCCGAGAGGTAATCATAACGTCCTTTATTGGAAGTGGAATTCACCGAGGATCATTTTTGTAAGTAATAAGGGTGTTCAAAAAACCAAGCGTTAACCCATTTTGGGCTGGTTAAAAAGCAATACCCCCATAAAGCTAAAAAATTCATGTTTTTTTGTGGATTTCTCTAATCGAGTCTTGTAGATTTTCAAGAAAAAATTGTCACTCCCAGGCCTTGGGGTGACAATAGAAGTTACATGGACAAAATACTGCGGTGAACATTTGTTAATCTTCCACGGGGTGCTAAAAGTCAAAATTGTGATAAAAAAGGGCTGTATTTGGACGCCAACAGCACCCAATGGGTACGCCACAAAGAAAAGTGCCTTCCTTTAGCGACCGCACAATCTATACGCAAACATTTTTATAAGTAGTAAGGGTATTCAAAAGACGAAGTCTTAACCCATTTTGGACAGGCTAAAGAGAGAGACCCCTTAAAATCTTAAAATTTCCATTTTCTGTGGATTTCTATAAAAACATCCTGTAGCTTTTCAAGAAAAATTGACTACTCGCAGGTCTTTGTGTGATATTACAAGTTGCATGGACAAAACATTCCGGTGAGCGTTTTTTAACCCTCTAGAGGCAGCCAAGCATCGTAATTTTGTTGAAATGGGCTGTTTTCGGACACGCACAGCACCCAATATGTACATGAGAAATAAACATAATCTCCTATGTTGAAAGTGGAATTCATCGAGGGCCATTTTTGTAAGTAATAAGAGTATTCAAAAAAACCAAGCGTTAACCCCTTTTGTGGTTGTCAATAGTGACACCCATCAAAAGCTTAAAACTTTATGTTTTCCCTGATTTCTTTACAAACATCTGGTAGAGTTTTCAAGAGAAAATGGCCACTGATAGGTCTTGGTGTCATATTACCAGTTGATAGGATAAATTATTCCGGGAAGCATTTATTAACCCTCCATGGGCTGCTAAATGTGAAAATTTTGAAAAAAAATAGTCTGTTTTTGGACACCAACAACACCAAATGGGAATGCAACAGAGATGCATAACTTCTTTTATCGGACGCAAAACTGACAGGGAAACATGTTTGTAAGTAGTAAGTGTATTCAAAAATCGAGGTCTTAACCCATTTTTGACTAGTTAAAGAGATATACCCCTTAAAAGCTCAAAATTCCAGTTTTTGTGGATTTCTCAAAACTAAATTTCAAGAAAAATTGACCTTTCGCAGGTCTTGGAGTGATAGTTCAAGTTGCATGGACAAAATATTTCGGTAAGCATTTGTTAACCCTCCAGGGGCTGCCAAGCATAGACATTTGGAGAAAATGGGCTGTTCTTTGGGAAACCATAACACCAAATGTGTACCTGCGAGATAAACATAACCCCCTTCATTGGAAGTGGAATTTACCGATGATCATTTTTGTATGTAATGAAGGTATTCACAAAACCAAGCATTAACCCGTTTAGGGCTGATTATAGAAAGACCCCCCTAAAAGGTTAAAAATTCATGTTATCCAAGGATTTCTCTAAAAACATCTCGTAGATTTTCAAGAAAAAATGGCCATTCTCTGATCTTAGTGTGACATTACAAATTGCATGTACAAAATATTCCTGGAAGCATTTGTTAACCCTATGCAGGTTCTCAAACATCAAAATGTTGATAAAATGGACTGTGTTTGCATACCCACAGCACCCGAATTTGAGACGAGAGATCAAAATAAGCGGAAGTAGAATTCACTGAGAATTATTTTTGGAAGTAATAAGAGTATTCAAAAAACAACACTTAACCCGTTTTGGACTGGATAATCAATGACACCCATAAAAAGCTTAAAATTCATGTTCTCCCTGGATTTCTCTGAAAACATCTTGTAGATTTTAAAGAAAAAGTGGCCATTCGCAGTTCTTGGTGTGACATTACAAGTTGCATGAATGAATATTCCTGTTAGCACTTGTTAACCCTCTACAAGCTGCCAGACATCAATATTTCAGATACATTTGAGATAAAATGGACCATTTTCAAATAGCCACAGCTCAACATGGGTATGTGTCAAACAAGCATAACTCCTTTTGTCGGTCACTATCTTGTTGGACGATGATATTGACATTAACCCATTCCACCGTTAATGATGGTTTTTACCTAAACAATTTTTTATCAAACTGAGTCATTTGAGACTACTGTACTCACCTTTCTCAAAACATCAATGAAGGAACTTCAGTGAGACAGTTAAAAACAATTCATCAGACACTGTGGGGTCATGAAAAATCATGGAATCTCATCGGGAAAAGCCATGATTCTCCAGAATCATAAAGTCTAGTTTTTTTGTTTTTTTTTTTTGTTTTTTTTAGGCTTTTCCCTCTGGAAAAGACTATTGTTTTTCTACGGATTATTATTTTTTTTTTTTTGGGGGGGGGTTTTTTGGGGGTTTTTTTGGGTTTTTTTTTTTTTTTTTCCACACATTTTGTCCGCACGATTCCGAAGCCATTTTCGGACCGATTTTCACAAAATTTTGCACACGCATAAAGGGGCACAAAATCTAAAAATGTACCGAAGCGGAATTTTCGATTTAACCCTTATTTCGTCAGAATTGGCAAAAAACTGTCAAAATTGGGGTTCATCGGCACTTTCTCGAAACACGTCTTGTAGATTTTTTTTAAACCTTCATCATTTATAGACCTGTCTGTGCCACGACCTTTGATACACAAGACATATCAGGCGATGCATATGGTAACCCTCCACGGGCTGCCAAACATCGAAATTTTGATGAAATGGGCCGGTTTCAGGCCCCCAGAGCACCCAAACGATGCACGATAGATAAACATAACTTCCTTTATTTGAAGTGGAATTCACCGGAGATCATTTTTGTAAGTAATAATGGTGTTCAAAAAACCAAGCATTAACCCGTTTTGGGCTGGTTAAACAGCAATACCCCCCAAAAGCTCAAAAATTCAGGTTTTCCGTGGATTTCTCTAAACGCGTCTTGTAGATTTTCATGAAAAAATTGTCACTCCCAGGCCTTGATGTGACAATAGAAGTTGCATGGACAAAATACTCCGGTGAGCATTTGCTAACCCTCCACGGGCTGCTAAAAGTCAAAACTGTGATAAAATGGGCTGTTTTTGGACGCCAACGGCACCCAACGGGTACCTCACAAAGAAATGTGATTTCTTTTATCGAGCGCACAATCTATAGGGAAACATTTTTGTAAGTAGTAAGGGTATTCAAAAAACGAAGTCTTAACCCATTTTGGGCAGGCTAATGAGAGAGACCCGTTAAAATCTAAAAATTCCCATTTTCTGTGGATTTCTCTAAATACATTCCATAGGTTTTCAAGAAAAATTGACTACTTGCAGGTCTTTGTGTGACATTACAAGTGGCATGGACAAAATATTCCGCTGAGCGTTTATTAACCCTCTACAGAAAGCCAAGCATCATAATTTTGTTGAAATGGGCTGTTTTCGGACACACACAGCACGCAATGTATGTCCGAGAGTTACACATAATCTCCTTTGTTGGAAGTGGAATTCACTGAGGACCATTTTTGTAAGTAATAAGGGTATTCAAAAACCCAAGCGTTAACCCCTTTTGGGGTGGTTATTAGCGATACCCATCAAAAGCTAAAAAAAAATCATGTTTTCTGTGGATTTTGTTACAAACATCTTGTAAGTTTTCAACAGAAAATGGCCATTGATAGGTCTTGGAGTCACATTACCGGTTGCATGGATAAAATATTCCAGTAAGCATTTGTTAACCCTCCATGGGCTGCTAAATGTCAACATTTTGAAAAAATAGTCTGTTTTTGGACGCCAACAACAACAAATGGGAATGCCACAGAGATACATAACTTTTTTTACCGGATGCAAAACTGACAGAGAAAAATTGAGTAAGTAGTAAGGGTATTCAAAAAATCGAGGTCTTAACCCATTTTCGCCTGGTTAAGATGTACCCCTTAAAAGCTTAAAATTCCAGTTTTCTGTGGATTTCTCCAAAGTATCTAGTAAGTATTCAAGAAAAATTGACCATTTGCAGGTCTAGGAGTGACATTACAAATTACATAGACAAAATATTCCGGTAAGCGTTAGTTAACTCTCCAGAGGCTGCAAAGCATAGAAATTTTGAGAAAATGGACTGTCCTTGGGCACCCATTGCACGCAATGTGTACCTGCGAGATAAACATAACCTCCTTCTTTGGAAGTGGAATTCATCAGACCAAGCATTAACCCTTTTAGGGCTGGTCTTAACCCGTTTTGGGCTGGTTAAACAGCGGTACCCATCAAAGACTTAAAATTTCATGCTTTCCCTGGATTTCTTTAAAAACATCTTGTAGTTTTCAAGAAAAATGGCCATTTACGGGTCTTCATGTGACATTACAAGTTACGTGGACAAAATATTCCGTTGAGCATTCGTTAACTCTCCACGAGCTGCTAAACATCAAAATGTTGATAAAATGGATTGTTTTCAGACACCAAGGGCATACAATGGATATGTAACAGAGAAATATAACTTCTTTTACTGCGCGTAGAATTCACAGAGTATCAGTTTTGTTAGTAGTAAGGGTATTTAAAAGAATGAAACTTAACCTATTTTAGACTGGATAAGGACAGATACCCCTTAAAAGCTTAAAATTTACATTTTCTGTGGATTTCGCTAACTGCTTGTTGGAAATTTTCAAGAACAATTGGACATTGGCAGGTCTTACAAATTGCATAGATAGAATATTCCGCTAGTCGTTTGTTAATCCCGCTACAGGCTGCTAAACGTCAAAATTTTGATAAAATTGGCTGTTTTCGGACAGCAAATGGGTATGTAATAGGTAAACATAACCTCTTTTATCAGACTCAGAATTCATGAGGGATAATGTATGATAGTGTTAAGGGTATTCAAGGGAGCGTGGTGGCTCAGTGGTAGACTGTTGTACTTCTATGCTAGAGGTCCTGAGTTCGATCCCCAGCCGGGACGACTCACGTTGTGTCCTTGGGCAAGGCACTTTAGCCCGGTTGCCGACATGGGGGCACGATGACGCCGTGTACTAAGGCATACTGCACGTTGATGGTACATATGTCTTCACCCTCTATAACCCTGCTTAAGCGGAGCTTGAACAGAGTTAGAATGTTGAGGAGCTGACAGTTGCTCGTCGATGCTTGGTGGTTCTCTCCGTGTACTTCCTCCACCTATAAAACTGTCACGACCACGATTAGCCATTGTGCATAAGTATGCGATCTTAAACACCAATAAATAAATAAATAAATAAATAAATAAATAAATAAATAAATACATAAATAAATAAATAAGAGTATTCAAAAACCAAGCCTTAACCCTGTTTATAGGATTAAAGACAGACAGCCCATGCCGTGTACGCTGCCTACATTACTTGTAAAATCGACACCCCCACTAAATCTACTTCCAGGTGCGGTGTCGGACCCGACCACCTGACGGTTCTGACCTCATTAGATAACACTCCTTCGTTGTATTTTCAGCATGGATTTCCCCAAGAAGCAAAGACAAAAATATGTCTGCGGAAAATTATGGCAAATATTTTATTTAGTCTGTATTTTGTCCGTGTAGAAAATGTCTCGCCCACATATACCTAAACATGATTCAATGATACAATTGGACATATTTCTCTCGTAAAACCTGAAACAAGACTTGATTTATTTCATTTTAGGATTGCGCGTGTATATTCTTAGAAGATTTTCTGCGTGTTATTAATATACAGCGTCAGTCTTTGATCTCGTTTGGGACGATCAGTGATTAACATCTTTTCGAGAAGAGCCATCGAAATTGAAAATAAAAAAAATAATCAAATTTCACTAAAACCTTTTGCAGAATCGTGTTTTTCAGAAAACTCTTTCCCGATTGCATGTGTCGTTTTCAAAATTCCGATCAGTAATCACGAAATTATAAATATGTTGTTGTCAATAACAAAATTGAAAGCCTGTCCGTCAAACTTGCATGACGTCAGAACTCGACTCGGGTGAAATACTGCAGTGAAAGGACGAGAGTAATAAACGCTGATATCGCAGTAGGTTTTAAACTGGCCATGGAATGGTCCTAAAATCATGTTTATATTTGCAGCTTTACTGCAAATAGGTTTCCCGTTGTTTCTTCTTGAAGTGTTGTTTCCGTCAAGGCCAAGTACCATAGAAAATTTGGAACACCGAGCAGTGGGCCTGCCCCATGAATACCTGCCTGTTATTAAAATTAATTAGCGGGGACATCTGCCCCCCCCCCCCCCCCCCCACACACACTTCCTGCTGTGTTTTTTACCTAGGACACCTGCCCCCTATTGTTTCTTTTACCTAGGACACGTGCCCCCCCTGCTGTTTTTCACCAATTACACCTGCCCCCGTTTGTTTGCTAACGGGCCCCTCCCCATTGACCTTTCTATCTTTAGAAGCAACCGGGCCGACGGGGAGAGGGCGTGGTTGTGAGCATGGCTAGATTTCGCTGAAGGAAGGTACCCTCAAATCTGGGTCGAAAGTGGCGAAAATGACAAAAGGCCACTTCAATATATGGTAACGGTATAAACTTCAGACGATCTGGGCGATGTACAGACGAAAGATCATACCTTGGAGCCGGTTAGGTAATTTGGCACAAAAAACTCCGATTTTATGCTCAATCGCTGCTCTACGATAGTCTACAATAGTGCCCAATTCCATTCCAAACTGATAGAGTCGGGATGAATAGTACTCTCACTTTCCACGCGATGCGTGGTGTTCTCCACGCGGTCTCGACACTTGCAACAGATGCCAAAATGTCGGCCAGGGTGTGTAGAACAAGTTCTGAAAATTAGAAGTCGCTGCCTTCGGCGGTCTGGACACGGTTCGTGTTTGTGAGAAGTGCAATTTTAATGTCAAATTGGCAAATTTTCGTTAATCGTTTCCCGCCAAAACACCTACTCACCGCCGATTTCTTTTCACTGCAACTTCTTCCGATTATCTAAGGTTTAAAGATAGTGTCAGGATACCCCCCCCCCTCGCCGCTACAGCCCACCCCCACCCCCCCCCCCACCCCCACCCCCCGCACTTCCTCACTTTGGCGGCGTTCTGGATTGAAAGTCTCGAAAATGGCAAGAGGCTACATTAACGTACGGCAACGGTATAAACTACAAGTAGTAAGGACGATATTGAGACAAAAATTCATACAATGGAGCCGTTTAGGCAATGAGGCACCGAAACCTGGGACTTTATGCTCAATCGCAGCTCCACAGTCGTCTACAACACTGCCCATGTCCATTTTGAACTGATAGAGTCGGGACGAATAGTACTCTCTCATTCCAAGCGATGCGTGGTGTTTTCCAGGTGGCTCGGACGCTCCAAACAGATCCCAAAATGTCGGCCAGGGTTCGTAGAACAAGTTCTAAAAATTTCAAGTCGCTGCCTCCAGCGGTCTGGACACCGTTCGTTTATGTCAGAAGTGCTATTTTAATGTCCAATATGCAAATCTTCGTCAATCTTTTCCTGCCTGCCAGAAACCCAATCACCTCCAATTTCTTTTCACTTTAAACTTCTGACGATTCTCTTAGGTTTAAAGGTTGTGCTGGGATCCCTGGGTGGCGGTCTTAAAGAAGTAACTTCCATTTACGGAGAGAGAGAGGGGGGGGGGGGGGGCTCTAAAGGAGTCTGCGCCCAATCACGACGTCTTTTCTCGAACTGGCTTGAAAAGGAAGGACCAAATTCAAACAGTTACCTCCTCTCTTCAAAACGATATACCCCAACCGATTCTAGGCAGATTTCCATGAAATTTTCACTCCTTGTTCATGGATAGTTGCGGCATCACTTTCCATGAAGAGCGATACGAATTTCGCATTTCGTCACGTCGAATTCGAAAAGAGCGCATGCGCATGGATTTCTCTGAAAACATCTTATAAATTTTAAGTAAAAATGGCCATTCGCACTTTTTGGTTTGAAATTGCAAGTTGCATGAATACATATGCCTGTTAGCACATGTTAACCCTCTACAAACTGCCAGACATCAATATGTTGGATACATTTGAGATAAAATCGACCATTTTCAAATAGACAGAGCACTCAAATGGTATGTGTCAAACAAACATAACTCTTTTTGTCGGTCATTAACTTGTGGGACGACGATATTGATATTAACCCACTCTACCATTAATGATGGTTTTTACCTAAACAATTTTTTTTATAAAACTGAGTCATTTGAGACTACTATAACCACCTTTCTCATAACATCAAAGAAAGAACTTCAGTGAGACAGTTAAAAACAATTCATCAGACACTGTGGGAGCATGAAAAATCAAGGAATCTCATCGGGAAAAGCCATGATTCTCCAGAATCATAAAGTCTAGTTTTTTTTTGTTTTTTTTCCACACATTTTGTCCGTACGATTCAGAAGCCATTTTCGAACCGATTTTCACGAAATTTTGCACACGTATAGAGAGGCACAAAATCTAAAAATGTACCGAAGCGCAATTTTCGATTTAACCCTTGTTTCGTCAGAATTGGCAAAAAACTGCTAAAATTGGGGTTTATCGGCACTTTCTCGAAACACGTCTTGTAAATTTTTTTTATACATTCGTCATTGCTAGACCTGTCTGTGACACGCCCTTTGATACACACCACATATCAGGCGATGCATATGGTAACCCTCCACAGGCTGCCAAACATCGATATTTTGATGAAATAGGCCGGATTCACGCCCCCACTGCACCCAAACAATTCACGAGAGATAAAAATAACTTCCTTTATTGGAAGTGGAATTCACTGAGGATCATTTTTGTAAGTAATAAGGGTGTTCAAAAAACCAAGCATTAACCCGTTTTGGGCTGGTTAAACAGCAATAGCCCCATAATGGGAAAAAATTCATGTTTTTCGTGGATTTCTCTAAACGAGTCTTGTAGATTTTCAAGAAAAATTTGGCACTCCCAGGCCTTGGTGTGGCAATAGAAGTTGCTTGAACAAAATACTGCGGTGAGCATTTGTTAACCCTCCACGGGCTGCTAAATGTCAATATTGTGATAAAATGGGCTGTTTTTGGATGGCAACAGCACCCAATGGGTACGAAAAAAGGAAGGGAGCCTTCTTTTATCGAGCGCACAATCTATACGCAAACATTTTTGTAAGTAGTAAGGGTATTCAAAAGTCGAAGTCTTAACCCATTTTGGACAGGCTAAAGAGAGAGACCCCTTAAAATCTTAAAATTCCCATTTTCTGTGGATTTCTCTAAAAACATCCAGTAGGTTTTCAAGAAAAATAGACTACTAGCAGGTCTTTGTGTGACATTACAAGTTGCATGGGCAAAATATTCCGGTGAGCGTTTATTAACCCTCTAGAGGTTGCCAAGCATCGTAATTTTGTTGAAATGGGCTGTTTTAGGACACGCACAGCACCCAAATGTGTACCTGAGAAATAATCATAATCTCCTTTATTGGAAGTGGAATTCACCGAGGGTCATTTTTGTAAGTAATAAGAGTATTCAAAAAACCAAGCGTTAACCCCTTTTGTGGTTATCAATAGTGATACCTATCAAAAGCTTAAAAATTTATGTTTTCCCTGGATTTCTTTACAAATATCTGGTAGAGATTTCAAGAGAAAATGGCCACTGATAGGTCTTGGTGTCACATTACCAGTTGATAGGATAAATTATTCCTGTAAGCATTTGTTAACCCTCCATGGGCTGCTAAATGTGAAAATTTTGAAAAAATAGTCTGTTTTTTGGACACCAACAACATCAAATGGGAATGCAACAGAGATGCATAACTTCTTTTACCGGACGCAAAACTGACAGGGAAACATTTTGGCAAGTAGTAAGTGCATTCAAAAATCGAGGTCTAACCCATTTTTGACTAGTTAAAGAGTTATACCCCTTAAAAGCTTAAAATCCCAGTTTTTGTGGATTTCTCAAAACTAAATTTCAAGAAAAATTGACCTTTCGCAGGTCTTGGAGTGATAGTTCAAGTTGCATGGACAAAATATTTCGGTAAGCATTTGTTAATCCTCCAGGGGCTGCCAATCATAGACATTTGGAGAAAATGGGCTGTTCTTGGGCAACCATAACACCAAATGTGTACCTGCGAGATAAACATAACCCCCTTCATTGGAAGTGGAATTCACCGATGATCATTTTCGTATGTAATGAAGGTATTCACAAAACCAAGCATTAACCCGTTTAGGGCTGATTACAGAACGATTCCCCTCAAAAGGTTAAAAATTCCTGTTATCCGAGGATTTCTCAAAAAACATCTCGTAGATTTAAAGAAAACATGGCCATTCTCAGATCTTAGTGTGACATTACAAATTGCATGTACAAAATATTCCTGGAAGCATCTGTTAACCCTATGCAGGTTCTCAAACATCAAAATGTTGATAAAATGGGCTGTGTTTGCATACCCACAGCACCTGAATTTGAGACGAGTGACCAAAATAAGTGGAAGTAGAATTTGCTGAGAATTATTTTTGGAAGTTATAAGAGTATTCAAAAAACAACACTTAACCCGTTTTGGGCTGGATAAACAATGATACCCATCAAAAGCTTAAAATTCATGTTCTCCCCGGATTTCTCTGAAAACATCTTGTAGATTTAAAAGAAAAAATGGCCATTCGCAGTTCTTGGTGTGACATTACAAGTTGCATGAATGAATATTTCCGTTAGCACTTGTTAACCCTCTACAAGCTGTCCGACATCAATATTTTGGATGCATTTGAGATAAAATAGACCATTGTCAAATAGCCACAGGTCTACATGGGTATGTGTCAAACAAACATAACTCTTTTTGTCGATCATTAACTTGTTGGACGACGATATTGACATTAACCCACTCCACCGTTAATGGTGGCTTTTACCTAAACAATTTTTTTATCAAACTGAGTCATTTGAGACTACTATACTCACCTTTCTCATAACAATGAAGGAACTTCAGTGAGACAGTTAAAAACAATTCATCAGACACTGTGGGGTCATGAAAAATCATGGAATCTCATCGGGAAAAGCCATGATTCTCCAGAATCATAAAGTCTAGTTTTTTGGGTTTTTTTTTTTTTTTTTTTTTTTTTTCCACACATTTTTGTCCGTACGATTCAGAAGCCATTTTCGAACCGATTTTCACATAATTTGGCACACGCATAGAGGAGTAAAAAATCTAAAAATGTACCTAAGCGGAATTTTCGATTTAACCCTTATTTCGCCAGAATTGGCAAAAAACTGCCAAAATTGAGGTTTATCGGCACTTTCTCGAAACACGTCTTATAGATCTTTTTCAAACATTCATCATTGCTAGACCTGCCCATGACACGACCCTTGATACACACGACATACTAGGCGATGCATATGGTAACCCTCCACAGCCTGCCAAACATCAAAATTTTGATGAAATGGGCCGGTTTCAGACCCCCACAGCACCCAAACGATACCGGAGAAGTAAACATAACTTCTTTTATTGGAAGTGGAATTCACCGAGGATCATTTTTGTAAGTAATAAGGGTGTTCAAAAAACCAAGCGTTAACCCGTTTTGGGCTGGTTAAACAGCAATACCCCCTCTAAAGCTAAAAAATTCATGTTTTTCGTGGATTTCTCTAAACGAGTCTTATAGATTTTCAAGAAAAATTTGTCACTCCCAGGCCTTGGGGTGATAATAGAAGTTGCATGGACAAAATACTGCGGAGAGCAATTGTTAACCCTCCACGGGCTGCTAAAAGTCAAAATTGTGATAAAAAGGGCTGTTTTTGGACGCCAACAGCACCCAATGGGTACGCCACAAAGAAAAGTGCCTTCCTTTATCGAGCGCACAATCTATACGCAAACATTTTTGTAAGTAGTAGGGGTATTCAAAAGTCGAAGTCTTAACCCATTTTGGACAGGCTAAAGAGAGAGACCCCTTAAAATCTTAAAATTTCCTTTTTCTGTGGATTTCTCTAAAAACATTCTGTAGGTTCTCAAGAAAAATTGACTACTCGCAGGTCTTTGTGTGATATTACAAGTTGCATCGACAAAATATTCCGGTGAGCGTTTATTAACCTTCTAGAGGCTGCCAAGCAGCGTAATTTTGTTGAAATGGGCTGTTTTCGGACACGCACAGCACCCAATGTGTACCTGAGAAATAAACATAATTTCCTTTGTTGGAAGTGGAATTCATCGAGGGCGATTTTTGTAAGTAATAAGAGTATTCAAAAAACCAAGCGTTAACCCCTTTTGTGGTTGTCAATTGTGATACCCATCAAAAGCTTCAAAATTTATGTTTTCCCTGGATTTCTTTACAAACATCTGGTAGAGTTTTCAAGAGAAAATGGCCACTGATAGGTCTTGGTGTCACATTACCAACTGAAAGGATAAATTATTCCGGGTAGCATTTATTAACCCTCCATGGGCTGCTAAATGTGAAAATTTTGAAAAAATAGTCTGTTTTCGGACGCCAACAACATCAAATGGGAATGCAACAGAGATGCATAACTTCTTTTACCGGACGCAAAACTGACAGGGAAACATTTTTGTAAGTAGTAAATGTATTCAAAAATCGAGGTCTTAACCCATTTTTGACTGGTTAAGGAGTCATACCCCTTAAAAGCTTAAAATTCCAGTTTTCTGTGGAGTTCTCAAAAAAAAATTTCATGAGCAATTGACCATTCGCAAGTCTTCGAGTGACATTACAAGTTGCATGAACAAAATGTTTCGGTAAGTATTTGTTAACCCTCCAGAGGCTGCCAAGCATAGACATTTGGAGAAAATGGGCTGTTCTTGGGCAACCATAACACCAAATGTGTACCTACGAGATAAACATAACCTCCTTCATTGGAAGTGGAATACTCCGTCGATCATTTCTGTAAGTAATGAAGATATTCACAAAACCAAGCATTAACCCTTTAGAGCTGGTTGCAGAGAGATACCCGTCAAAAGGTTAAAAATTCGTGTTATCTGAGGATTTCTTTAAAAACATCCCTTAGATTTTCAAGAAAAAATGGCCATTCTCAGATCTTAGTCTGACATTACAGATTGCATGTACAAAATATTCCTGGAAGCATCTGTTAACCCTATGCAGGTTCTCAAACATCAAAATGTTGATAAAATGGGCTGTGTTTGCATACCCACAGCACCTGAATTTGAGACGAGAAATCAAAATAAGTGGAAGTAGAATTCACTGAGAATTATTTTTGGAAGTAATAAGAGTATTCAAAAAACAACACTTAACCCGTTTTGGGCTGGATAATCAATGATACCCATCAATAGCTTAAAATTCATGTTCTCCCGGGATTTCTCTGAAAACATCTTGCAGATTTTAAAGAAAAAATGGCCATTCGCAGTTCTTGGTGTGACATTACAAGTTGCATGAATGAATATTCCTGTTAGCAGTTGTTATGTTAACCCTCTACAAGCTGCCAGACATCAATATTTTGAATGCATTTGAGATAAAATGGACCATTTTCAAATAGCCACAGCTCTACGTGGGTATGTGTCAAACAAACATAACTCCTTCTGTCGGTCATTAACTTGTTGGACGACGATATTGACATTAACCCACTCCACCGTTAATGATGGTTTTTACCTAAACAATTTTTTTATGAAACTGAGTCGTTTGAGACTACTATACTCACCTTTCTCATAACATCAATGAAGGAACTTCAGTGAGACAGTTAAAAACAATTCATCAGACACTGTGGGGTCATGAAAAATCATGGAATCTCATCGGAAAAAGCCATGATTCTCCAGAATCATAAAGTCTAGTGTTTTCTCTGGATTTCTTTACAAACATCTGGTAGAGTTTTCAAGAGAAAATGGCCACTGATAGGTCATGGTGTCACATTACCAGTTGATAGGATAAATTGTTCCGGGAAGCATTTGTTAACCCTCCATGGGCTGCTAAATGTGAAAATTTTGAAAAAATAGTCTGTTTTTGGACAACAACAACATCAAATGGGAATGCAACAGAGATGCATAACTTCTTTTACTGGATGCAAAACTGACAGGGAAACGTTTTTTGTAAGTAGTAAGTGTATTCAAAAAACGAGGTCTTAACCCATTTTTGACTAGTTAAAGAGATATACCCCTTAAAAGCTTAAAATTCCAGTTTTCTGTGGATTTCTCAAAACTAAATTTCAAGAAAAATTGACCTTTCGCAGGTCTTGGAGTGACAGTTCAAGTTGCATGGACGAAATATTTCCGTAAGCATTTGTAAACCCTCCAGAGGCTGCCAAGCATAGACATTTGGAGAAAATGTGCTGTTCTTGGGCAACCATAACACCAAATGAGCACCTGCGAGATAAACAAAACCCACTTCATTGGAAGTGGAATTCACCGATGATCATTTTTGTATGTAATGAAGGTATTCACAAAACCAAGCATTAACCTGTTTAGGGCTGATTACAGAAAGATTCCCCTCAAAAGGTTAAAAATTCATGTTATCCGAGGATTTCTCAAAAAACATCTCGTAGATTTTCAAGAAAAAATGGCCATTCTCAGATCTTAGTGCGACATTACAAACTGCATGTATAAAATATTCCTGGAAGCAATTGTTAACCCTATGCAGGTTCTCAAACATCAAAATGTTGATAAAATGGACTGTGTTTGCATACCCACAGCACCCGAATTTGAGAGGAGAGATCAAAATAAGTGGAAGTAGAATTCACTGAGAATTATTTTTGGAAGTAATAAGAGTATTCAAAAAACAACACTTAACCCGTTTTAGGCTGGATAAACAATGATACCCATCAAAAGCTTAAAATTTGTGTTCTCCTTGGATTTCTCTGAAAACATCTTGTAGATTTCAAAGAAAAAATGGCCATTCGCAGTTCTTGGTGTGATATTAAAAGTTGCATGAATGAATATTCCTGTTAGCACTTGTTAACCCTCTACAAATTGCCAGACATCAATATTTTGGATACATTTGAGATAAAATGGACCATTTTCAAATAGCCACAGCACTACGTAGGTATGTGTCAAACAAACATAACTCCTTTTGTCGGTCATTAACTTGTTGGACGACGATATTGACATTAACCCACTCCACCGTTAATGATGGTTTTTACCTAAACAATTTTTTTATCAAACTGAGTCAGTTGAGACTACTATACTCACCTTTCTCATAACATCAATGAAGGAACTTCAGTGAGACAGTTAAAAACAATTCATCAGACACTGTGCGGTCATGAAAAATCACTGTGGGGTCATGAAAAATCATGGAATCTCATCGGGAAAAGCCATGATTCTCCAGAATCATAAAGACTAGTTTTTTAGGCTTTTCCCTCTGGAAAAGACTATTGTTTTTGTACGGATTATTTTTTCTTTTTTTTTTGGGGGTGTGGGGGGGGGGGGGGGGGTTTGGGTTTTTTTTTTGGTTTTTTTTCCACACATTTTTGTCCGTACAATTCAGAAATCATTTTCGAACCGATTTTCACACAATTTGGCACATGCATAGAGGGGTAAAAAATCTAAAAATGTACCGAAGCGGAATTTTCGATTTAACCCTTGTTTCACCAGAATTGGCAAAAAACTGCCATAATTGGGGTTTATCGGCACTTTCCCGAAACACGTCTTGTAGATTTTTTTTAAACATTCATCATTGCTTGACCTGCCCATGACACGACCTTTGATACACACGCCATATTTGGCGATGCATATGGTAACCCTGCACAGGCTGCCAAACATCGAAATTTTGATGAAATGGGCCGGTTTCTCCAGCGAGGGTGCACTGAAGGATTCTGCGCCCATTTTCGAACAGGCTTGAAAAGGAAGGACCAAATTCAAACAATTACCTCCCCTCTCCAAAACGCCATATCTCAGCCAATTCTGGGCCTATTTCCATGCAATTTTCACTCCTTGTTCATGAATAGTTGCGGCATCACTTTCCATGAAGAGCGACATGAATTTCGCATTTCGTCACGTCGAATTCGAAAAGAGCGTATGCGCAGGGATTTCTCTGAAAACATCTTGGAAGATTTTAAAGAAAAAAAATGGCCATTTGCAGTTCTTAGTGTGACATTACAAGTTGCATGGAAAAATATTCCTGTTAGCACTTGCTAACCCTCTTCAAGTTGCCAGACATCAATATTTTGGATACATTTGAGATAAAATGGACCA
The DNA here is from genome assembly GCA_031216915.1 of Pictodentalium vernedei. NCBI lineage: Eukaryota > Metazoa > Mollusca > Scaphopoda > Dentaliida > Dentaliidae > Pictodentalium > Pictodentalium vernedei. The sequence continues at coordinate 626,480,539 of CM062297.1, read as the reverse complement.
TTTTCAAATAGACACAGCACTCAGTGGGTATGTGTCAAACAAACATAACTCCTGTGGGGGGCCGGTTTCAGACCCCCACAGCACTCAAACGATACCCGTGATGAAAACATAACTTCCTTTATTGGAAGTGAAATTTACCGAGGATCATTTTGTAAGTAATAAAGGTGTTCAAAAAACGAAGCGTTAACCCGTTTTGGGCTGGTTAAACAGCAATACCCCCATAAAGCTCAAACATTCATGTTTTTCGTGGATTTCTCTAAACGAGTCTTGTAGATTTTCAAGAAAAATTTGTCACTCCCAGGCCTTGTGGTGACAATAGAAGTTACATGGACAAACTACTGTGGTGAACATTTGTTAACCCTCCACGGGGTGCTAAATGTCAAAATTGTGATAAAAAGGGCTGTTTTTGTACGCCAACAGCACCCAATGGGTACACCACAAAGAAAAGTGCCTTCCTTTATCGAGCGCACAATCTATACGCAAACATTTTTGTAAGTAGTAGGGTATTCAAAAGTCGAAGTCTTAACCCATTTTGGACAGGCTAAAGAGAGAGACCCCTTAAAATCTTAAAATTCCCATTTTCTGTGGATTTCTCTAAAAACATCCTATAGGTTTTCAAGAAAAATTAACTACTCGCAGGTCTTAATGTGATATTAGAAGTTGCATGCACAAAATATTCCGGTGAGCGTTTATTAACCCTCTAGAGACTGCCAAGCATCGTAATTTTGTTGAAATGGGCTGTTTTCGGACACGCACAGCACCCAATGTGTACCTGAGAAATAAACATAATCTCCTTTGTTGGAAGTGGAATTCATCGTGGGCCATTTTTGTAAGTAATAAGAGTATTCAACAAACCAAGCGTTAACCCCTTTTGTGGTTGTCAATAGTGATACCCATCAAAAGCTTAAAAATTTATGTTTTCCCTGGATTTCTTTACAAACATCTGGTAGAGTTTTCAAGAGAAAATGGCCACTGATAGGTCTTGGTGTCACATTACCATTTGATAGGATAAATTATTCCGGGAAGCATTTATTAACCCTCCATGGGCGGCTAGATGTGAAAATTGTGAAAAAATAGTCTGTTTTTGGACACAAACAACATCAAATGGGAATGCAACAGAGATGCATAACTTCTTTTACCGGACGCAAAACTGACAGGGAAACAGTTTTGTAAGTAGTAAGTGTATTCAAAAATCGAGGTCTTAACCCATTTCTGACTAGTTAAAGAGATATACCCCTTGAAAGCTTAAAATTCCAGTTTTCTGTGGATTTCTCAAAACAAAATTTTAAGAAAAATTGACCTTTTGCAGGTCTTGGAGTGACAGTTCAAGTTGCATGGACAAAATATTTCCGTAAGCATTTGTTAACCCCCCCCCCCCCCCCAGAGGCTGCCAAGCATAAACATTTGGAGAAAATGGGCTGTTCTTTGGGCAACCATAACACCAAATGTGTACCTGCGAGATAAACATAACCCCCTTCATTGGATGTGGAAATCACCAATGATCATTTTTGTATGTAATGAAGGTATTCACAAAACCAAGCATTAACCCGTTTAGGGCTGATTACAGAAAGATATCCCTCAAAAGGTTAAAAATTCATGTTATCCGAGGATTTCTCTAAAAACATCTCGTAGATTTTCAAGATAAAATGGCCATTCTCAGATCTTAGTCTGACATTACAGACTGCATGTACAAAATATTCCTGGAAGCATTTGTTAACCCTATGTAGGTTCTCAAACATCAAAATGTTGATAAAATAGGCTGTGTTTGCATACCCACAGCACCCGAATTTGAGACGAGAGACCAAAATAAGTGGAAGTAGAATTCACTGAGAATTATTTTTGGAAGTTATAAGAGTATTCAAAAAACAACACTTAACCCGTTTTGGGCTGGATAAACAATGATACCCATCAAAAGCTTAAAATTCATGTTCTCCCCGGATTTCTCTGAAAACATCTTGTAGATTTAAAAGAAAAAATGGCCATTCACAGTTCTTGGTGTGACATTACAAGTTGCATGAATGAATATTTCCGTTAGCACTTGTTAACCCTCTACAAGCTGCCCGACATCAATATTTTGGATGCATTTGAGATAAAATAGACCATTGTCAAATAGCCACAGCTCTACATGGGTATGTGTCAAACAAACATAACTCTTTTTGTCGATCATTAACTTGTTGGACGACGATATTGACATTAACCCACTCCACCGTTAATGGTGGCTTTTACCTAAACAATTTTTTTATCAAACTGAGTCATTTGAGACTACTATACTCACCTTTCTCATAACAATGAAGGAACTTCAGTGAGACAGTTAAAAACAATTCATCAGACACTGTGGGGTCATGAAAAATCATGGAATCTCATCGGGAAAAGCCATGATTCTCCAGAATCATAAAGTCTAGTTTTTTGGGGGGTTTATTTTTTTTATTTTTTTTTTCCACACATTTTTGTCCGCACGATTCAGAAGCCATTTTCGAACCGATTTTCACATAATTTGGCACACGCATAGAGGAGCAAAAAATCTAAAAATGTACCGAAGCGGAATTTTCGATTTAACCCTTATTTCGCCAGAATTGGCAAAAAACTGCCAAAATTGAGGTTTATCGGCACTTTCTCGAAACACGTCTTATAGATCTTTTTCAAACATTCATCATTGCTAGACCTGCCCATGACACGACCCTTGACACACACGACATACTAGGCGATGCATATGGTAACCCTCCACAGGCTGCCAAACATCGAAATTTTGATGAAATGGGCCGGTTTCTCCAGCGAGGGTGCACTGAAGGATTCTGCGCCCATTTTCGAACAGGCTTGAAAAGGAAGGACCAAATTCAAACAATTACCTCCCCTCTCCAAAACGCCATATCTCAGCCAATTCTGGGCCTATTTCCATGAAATTTTCACTCCTTGTTCATGAATAGTTGCGACATCACTTTCCATGAAGAGCGACATGAATTTCGCATTTCGTCACGTCGAATTCGAAAAGAGCGTATGCGCAGGGATTTCTATGAAAACATCTTGGAAGATTTTAAAGAAAAAAAATGGCCATTTGCAGTTCTTAGTGTGACATTACAAGTTGCATGGAAAAATATTCCTGTTAGCACTTGCTAACCCTCTACAAGTTGCCAGACATCAATATTTTGGATACGTTTGAGAGAAAATGGACCATTTTCAAATAGACACAGCACTCAGTGGGTATGTGTCAAACAAACATAACTCCTGTGGGGGGGCCGGTTTCAGACCCCCACAGCACCCAAACGATACCCGTGATGCAAACATAACTTCCTTTATTGGAAGTGAAATTTACCGAGGATCATTTTTGTAAGTAATAAGGGTGTTCAAAAAACCAAGCGTTAACCCGTTTTGGGCTGGTTAAACAGCAATACTCCCATAAAGCTCAAACATTCATGTTTTTCGTGGATTTCTCTAAACGAGTCTTGTAGATTTTCAAGAAAAATTTGTCACTCCCAGGCCTTGGGGTGACAATAGAAGTTACATGGACAAACTACTGTGGTGAACATTTGTTAACCCTCCACGGGGTGCTAAATGTCAAAATTGTGATAAAAAAGGCTGTTTTTGTACGCAGCACCCAATGGGTACGCCACAAAGAAAAGTGCCTCCTTCCTTTATCGAGCGCACAATCTATACGCAAACATTTTTGTAAGTAGTAGGGTATTCAAAAGTCGAAGTCTTAACCCATTTTGGACAGGCTAAAGAGAGAGACCCCTTAAAATCTTAAAATTCCCATTTTCTGTGGATTTCTCTAAAAACATCCTGTAGGTTTTCAAGAAAAATTAACTACTCGCAGGTCTTTATGTGATATTAGAAGTTGCATGCATGCACACAATATTCCGGTGAGCGTTTATTAACCCTCTAGAGGCTGCCAAGCATCGTAATTTTGTTGAAGTGGGCTGTTTTCGGACACGCACAGCACCCAATGTGTACCTGAGAAATAAACATAATCTCCTTTGTTGGAAGTGGAATTCATCGAGGGCCATTTTTGTAAGTAATAAGAGTATTCAACAAACCAAGCGTTAACCCCTTTTGTGGTTGTCAATAGTGATACCCATCAAAAGCTTAAAAAATTATGTTTTCCCTGGATTTCTTTACAAACATTTGGTAGAGTTTTCAAGAGAAAATGGCCACTGATAGGTCTTGGTGTCACATTACCATTTGATAGGATAAATTATTCCGGGAAGCATTTATTAACCCTCCATGGGCGGCTAGATGTGAAAATTGTGAAAAAATAGTCTGTTTTTGGACACAAACAACATCAAATGGGAATGCAACAGAGATGCATAACTTCTTTTACCGGACGCAAAACTGACAGGGAAACAGTTTTGTAAGTAGTAAGTGTATTCAAAAATCGAGGTCTTAACCCATTTCTGACTAGTTAAAGAGATATACCCCTTGAAAGCTTAAAATTCCAGTTTTCTGTGGATTTCTCAAAACAAAATTTTAAGAAAAATTGACCTTTTGCAGGTCTTGGAGTGACAGTTCAAGTTGCATGGACAAAATATTTCCGTAAGCATTTGTTAACCCCCCCCCCCCCCCCCCCCAGAGGCTGCCAAGCATAAACATTTGGAGAAAATGGGCTGTTCTTTGGGCAACCATAACACCAACTGTGTACCTGCGAGATAAACATAACCCCCTTCATTGGAAGTGGAATTCACCAATGATCATTTTTGTATGTAATGAAGGTATTCACAAAACCAAGCATTAACCCGTTTAGGGCTGATTATAGAAAGATATCCCTCAAAAGGTTAAAAATTCATGTTATCCGAGGATTTCTCTAAAAACATCTCGTAGATTTTCTAGATAAAATGGCCATTCTCAGATCTTAGTCTGACATTACAGACTGCATGTACAAAATATTCCTGGAAGCATTTGTTAACCCTATGTAGGTTCTCAAACATCAAAATGTTGATAAAATAGGCTGTGTTTGCATACCCACAGCACCCGAATTTGAGACGAGAGACCAAAATAAGTGGAAGTAGAATTCACTGAGAATTATTTTTGGAAGTTATAAGAGTATTCAAAAAACAACACTTAACCCGTTTTGGGCTGGATAAACAATGATACCCATCAAAAGCTTAAAATTCATGTTCTCCCCGGATTTCTCTGAAAACATCTTGTAGATTTAAAAGAAAAAATGGCCATTCGCAGTTCTTGGTGTGACATTACAAGTTGCATGAATGAATATTTCCGTTAGCACTTGTTAACCCTCTACAATCTGCCCGACATCAATATTTTGGATGCATTTGAGATAAAATAGACCATTGTCAAATAGCCACAGCTCTACATGGGTATGTGTCAAACAAACATAACTCTTTTTGTCGATCATTAACTTGTTGGACGACGATATTGACATTAACCCACTCCACCGTTAATGGTGGCTTTTACCTAAACAATTTTTTTATCAAACTGAGTCATTTGAGACTACTATACTCACCTTTCTCATAACAATGAAGGAACTTCAGTGAGACAGTTAAAAACAATTCATCAGACACTGTGGGGTCATGAAAAATCATGGAATCTCATCGGGAAAAGCCATGATTCTCCAGAATCATAAAGTCTAGTTTTTTGGGGGGTTTATTTTTTTTATTTTTTTTTCCACACATTTTTGTCCGTATGATTCAGAAGCCATTTTCGAACCGATTTTCACATAATTTGGCACACGCATAGAGGAGCAAAAAATCTAAAAATGTACCGAAGCGGAATTTTCGATTTAACCCTTATTTCGCCAGAATTGGCAAAAACTGCCAAAATTGAGGCTTATCGGCACTTTCTCGAAACACGTCTTATAGATCTTTTTCAAACATTCATCATTGCTAGACCTGCCCATGACACGACCCTTGACACACACGACATACTAGGCGATGCATATGGTAACCCTCCACAGGCTGCCAAACATCGAAATTTTGATGAAATGGGCCGGTTTCTCCAGCGAGGGTGCACTGAAGGATTCTGCGCCCATTTTCGAACAGGCTTGAAAAGGAAGGACCAAATTCAAACAATTACCTCCCCTCTCCAAAACGCCATATCTCAGCCTATTCTGGGCCTATTTCCATGAAATTTTCACTCCTTGTTCATGAATAGTTGCGACATCACTTTCCATGAAGAGCGACATGAATTTCGCATTTCGTCACGTCGAATTCGAAAAGAGCGTATGCGCAGGGATTTCTCTGAAAACATCTTGGAAGATTTTAAAGAAAAAAAATGGCCATTTGCAGTTCTTAGTGTGACATTACAAGTTGCATGGAAAAATATTCCTGTTAGCACTTGCTAACCCTCTACAAGTTGCCAGACATCAATATTTTGGATACGTTTGAGATAAAATGGACCATTTTCAAATAGACACAGCACTCAGTGGGTATGTGTCAAACAAACATAACTCCTGTGGGGGGCCGGTTTCAGACCCCCACAGCACCCAAATGATACCCGTGATGCAAACATAACTTCCTTTATTGGAAGTGAAATTTTCCGAGGATCATTTTTGTAAGTAATAAGGGTGTTCAAAAAACCAAGCGTTAACCCGTTTTGGGCTGGTTAAACAGCAATACTCCCATTAAGCTCAAACATTCATGTTTTTCGTGGATTTCTCTGAACGAGTCTTGTAGATTTTCAAGAAAAATTTGTCACTCCCAGGCCTTGGGGTGACAATAGAAGTTACATGGACAAACTACTGTGGTGAACATTTGTTAACCCTCCACGGGGTGCTAAATGTCAAAATTGTGATAAAAAAGGCTGTTTTTGTACGCCAACAGCACCCAATGGGTACGCCACAAAGAAAAGTGCCTTCCTTTATCGAGCGCACAATCTATACGCAAACATTTTTGTAAGTAGTAGGGTATTCAAAAGTCGAAGTCTTAACCCATTTTGGACAGGCTAAAGAGAGAGACCCCTTAAAATCTTAAAATTCCCATTTTCTGTGGATTTCTCTAAAAACATTCTGTAGGTTTTCAAGAAAAATTAACTACTCGCAGGTCTTTATGTGATATTAGAAGTTGCATGCATGCACACAATATTCCGGTGAGCGTTTATTAACCCTCTAGAGGCTGCCAAGCATCGTAATTTTGTTGAAGTGGGCTGTTTTCGGACACGCACAGCACCCAATGTGTACCTGAGAAATAAACATAATCTCCTTTGTTGGAAGTGGAATTCATCGAGGGCCATTTTTGTAAGTAATAAGAGTATTCAACAAACCAAGCGTTAACCCCTTTTGTGGTTGTCAATAGTGATACCCATCAAAAGCTTAAAAATTTATGTTTTCCCTGGATTTCTTTACAAACATTTGGTAGAGTTTTCAAGAGAAAATGGCCACTGATAGGTCTTGGTGTCACATTACCATTTGATAGGATAAATTATTCCGGGAAGCATTTATTAACCCTCCATGGGCGGCTAGATGTGAAAATTGTGAAAAAATAGTCTGTTTTTGGACACAAACAACATCAAATGGGAATGCAACAGAGATGCATAACTTCTTTTACCGGACGCAAAACTGACAGGGAAACAGTTTTGTAAGTAGTAAGTGTATTCAAAAATCGAGGTCTTAACCCATTTCTGACTAGTTAAAGAGATATACCCCTTGAAAGCTTAAAATTCCAGTTTTCTGTGGATTTCTCAAAACAAAATTTTAAGAAAAATTGACCTTTTGCAGGTCTTGGAGTGACAGTTCAAGTTGCATGGACAAAATATTTCCGTAAGCATTTGTTAACCCCCCCCCCCCCCCCCCCAGAGGCTGCCAAGCATAAACATTTGGAGAAAATGGGCTGTTCTTTGGGCAACCATAACACCAACTGTGTACCTGCGAGATAAACATAACCCCCTTCATTGGAAGTGGAATTCACCAATGATCATTTTTGTATGTAATGAAGGTATTCACAAAACCAAGCATTAACCCGTTTAGGGCTGATTACAGAAAGATATCCCTCAAAAGGTTAAAAATTCATGTTATCCGAGGATTTGTCTAAAAACATCTCGTAGATTTTCTAGATAAAATGGCCATTCTCATATCTTAGTCTGACATTACAGACTGCATGTACAAAATATTCCTGGAAGCATTTGTTAACCCTATGTAGGTTCTCAAACATCAAAATGTTGATAAAATAGGCTGTGTTTGCATACCCACAGCACCCGAATTTGAGACGAGAGACCAAAATAAGTGGAAGTAGAATTCACTGAGAATTATTTTTGGAAGTTATAAGAGTATTCAAAAAACAACACTTAACCCGTTTTGGGCTGGATAAACAATGATACCCATCAAAAGCTTAAAATTCATGTTCTCCCCGGATTTCTCTGAAAACATCTTGTAGATTTAAAAGAAAAAATGGCCATTCGCAGTTCTTGGTGTGACCTTACAAGTTGCATGAATGAATATTTCCGTTAGCACTTGTTAACCCTCTACAAGCTGCCGAACATCAATATTTTGGATGCATTTGAGATAAAATAGACCATTGTCAAATAGCCACAGCTCTACATGGGTATGTGTCAAACAAACATAACTCTTTTTGTCGATCATTAACTTGTTGGACGACGATATTGACATTAACCCACTCCACCGTTAATGGTGGCTTTTACCTAAACAATTTTTTTATCAAACTGAGTCATTTGAGACTACTATACTCACCTTTCAAATAACAATGAAGGAACTTCAGTGAGACAGTTAAAAACAATTCATCAGACACTGTGGGGTGATGAAAAATCATGGAATCTCATCGGGAAAAGCCATGATTCTCCAGAATCATAAAGTCTATTTTTTTTTTTTTTTCCACACAATTTGTCCGTACGATTCAGAAGCCATTTTCGTACCGATTTTCACAAACGTTTGCGCATGCATATAGGGGCACAATATCTAAAAATGTCCCAAAGCGGAATTTTCGATTTAACCCTTATTTCGTCAGAATTGGTAAAAAACTGCCAAAATTGGGGTTTATCGGCACTTTCTCGAAACACATCATGTAGATTTTTTTTAAACATTCGTCATTGCCTGACCTGCCTCTGACACGGCCTTTGATACACGAGAGATATTAGGCGATGCATATGGTAACCCTCCACAGGCTGTCAAACATCGAAATTTTGATGAAATGGGTTGTTTCCGAGCCTCAACAGCACCCAAACGATAAAGGAGAGGTAAACATGATTTCCTTTATTGGAAGTGAAATTCACCGGGCATCATTTTTGTAAGTAATAAGGGTGTTCCAAAAACCAAGCGTTAACCCATTTTGGGCTGGTTAAACAGCAATACCCCCAAAAGCTAAAAAAAAATATGTTTTCCGTGGATTTCTCTAAACTAGTCTTGTAGATTTTCAAGAAAAATTGGCCAGTTGCAGGACTTGGTGTGACAATAGAAGTTGCATGGACAAAATACTCGGGCCAGCATTTGTTAACCCTCCACGCAATGCTAAAAGTCACAATTGTGATAAAATGGGCTGTTTTTGGACAGCAGCAGCACCCAATAGGTATGCCACAAAGAAAAGCGCTTTCTTTTATCGAGTGCACAATTTATACGGAAACATTTTGTAAGTAGTAAGGTTATTCAAAAGTCGAAGTCTTAACCCCTTTGAGGCATGCTCAAGAGAGATACCCCTTAAAAGCTTAAATTTCCCATTTTCTGTGGATTTCTCTAAAAACATCTGATAGGTATTCAAGGAAAATTGACTACTTGCAGATCTTTGTGTGGCATTACAAGTTGCATGGACAAAATATTCCGGTGAGCGTTTATGAACCCTCCACAGGCTGCCAAGCATCGTAATTTTGTTGATTATGAGCTATTTTCGGACACGTACAGCACCCAGTGTATACCCGATAAATAAACATAATCTCCCTTGTTGGAAGTGGAATTCACCGAGGACCATTTTTGTAAATAATAAGGTTATTCGGAAAACTAAGTGTTAACCCGTTTTGGACTGGTTTAAGAGTGATTCCCCTCAAATGCTTAAATAATCATGTTTTACGTGGATTTCTCTAAAAATGTCATGTAGGTTTTCAAAAAAAACCCTAGTCATTCGCAGGTCTTCGTGAGACATTACAAACTGCAAGGACAAAATATTTTGAGAAGCGTTGTTTAACCCTCCACAGGCTCTCAAACATCAATACTTTGATAACATAGGCTGTTTTCAACCCCTCACAGCACCCAACCTGTAGCTGGGAAATAAACATAACTTCTTTTATTGGAAGTGGAATTCACAGATGATCATTTTTGTATGTGATAAACGGTATTCAAAAAACCAAGCCTTAACCCGTTTTAGGCTGGTTAAACAGCGGTACTCATCAAAGGCTTAAAATTTTATGTTTTCCCTGGATTTCTTAAAAAACATTTTGTAGATTTCAAGAAAAAATGGCCATTCACAGGTCTTAGTGTGACATTACAAGTTACATGGACAAAATATTATGGTCAGCATTTGTTAACTCTCCACGAACTGCTAAACATCAAAATGTTGATAAAATGGGTTATTTTCAGACACCAAGAGCACCCAATGGATACGTAACAGAGAAACAAAACTATTCTTACTGCGCGTAGAATTCACAGAGGATCAGGTTTGTAAGTAGTAAAGGTATTTAAAAGAATGAAACTTAACCCATTTAGGACTGGATAAGGAGACATGCCCCTTAAAAGCTTGAAATTTACATTTTGCGTGGATTTCGCTAACTGCTTGTTGGAGATTTTCAAGAACAATTGGACATTGGCAGGTCTTACAAATTGCATAGATAGAATATTTCGCTAGTCGTTTGTTAATCCCTCTACAGGCTGCTAAACGTCAAAATTTTAATAAAATCGGCTGTTTTCGGGCAGCAAATGGGTATGTAATAGATAAACATAACCTCTTTTATCAGGCTCAGAATTCATGAGGGATAATGTATGATAGTATTAAGGGTATTCAAGGGAGCGCGGTGGCTCAGTGGTAGACTTGTACTTCTCTGCTAGCTGTCCCGAGTTCGATCCCCGCCCGGGACGACTCACGTTCTGTCCTTGGGCAAGGCACTTTGGCCCCGTTGCCGACATGGGGGCTCGATGTCACCGTGTACTAAGGCATACTGTACGTCGAAGGTACACATGTCTTCAACCTCTGTAACCCTGCTTGAGCAGAGTTAGAATGTTGAGGAGGTGACAGTTGCTCGTCGATGCTTGATGGTACTCTCCGGGTACTCCGGCTTCCTCCACCTGTAAAACTGTCACGGTCACGATTAGCCATTGTACAGAAGTATGTGACCTTAAACACCAATAAATAAATGAATAAGAGTATTCAAAAAACCAAGCCTTAACCCTGTTTTGTCGGATTAAAGACAGACAGCCCATGCCGTGTACGCTTCCTACATTACTTGTAAAATTGACATCCCCACAAAATCTTCTGCGAGGAGCGGTTTCGGACCCGACCACCTGGCGGTTCTGACCTCATCAAATAACACTCCTTCGTTGTATTTAGCAGCATGGATTTCCCCAAGAAGCAAAGACAAAAATACGTCTGCGAAAAATAATGGCAAATATTTTATTTAGCCTGTATTTTGTCCGTATAGAAAATTTCTCACCCACATATACATAAAAATGATTCAATGATACAATTGGACATATTTCTCTCATAAAACGTGAAAAAAACACTTGATTTATTGCATTTTAGGATTGCGTTTGGGACGATCAGTGATTAGCACCTTTTCGACAAGAGCCATCGAAATTGAAAATAAAAAAATAATCAAATTTCACTAAAACCTTTTGCAGAATCGTGTTTTTCAGAAAACGCTTTCGCGATTGCGCATGTCGTTTTCAAAATATGGATCAGTAAGCACGAAATTATAAATATGTTGTTGTCAATAACAAAATTGAAAGCATGTTGGTCAAACTTGCATGACGTCAGAACTCGACTCGGGTAAAATACTGCGGTGATGTAGTGAAAGGACGAGAGTAAGAAACGCTGATATTGCAGTAGGCTTTAAACTGTCCATGGAATGGTCCTAAAATCAAGTTTATATTTGCAGTTTTACTGCAAATAGGTTTCCCGTTGTTTCTTGTTGAAATGTTATTTCCGTCAAGGCCAAGTACCATAGAAAATTTGGAATACTGGGCGGTGGGATAGGACACCTGCCACATGAACAACTGCCTCCTATTAAAATTAATTAGCGGGGACATCTCCCCCCCCCCCCTGCTGTTTATTTTACCTAGGACACCTGCCCCCTGCTGTTTTTTTTACCTAGGACACATGCCCCCCCCCTACTGTTAGATTATATTAAACATATTTTATTTGCCATATGACAATGCAAATCAGGATTGGAGGACAAGTGCTTACCACTTAGAAGCCCCTCCGTTCCTGTACAATGACTAACAATTTACAATATGGCAGAACGTATTCCATAAATTACAGAATCTAGCAAAATCTAAATATTATAAACATTATAGACAAACACAAATTAAACTGAGAGAGAGAGAGAGAGAGAGAGAGAGAGAGAGAGAGAGAGAGAGAGAGAGAGAGAGAGAGAGAGTGAAGAGATAAAAAAAAATAAATAGAATGTAAAGAAAAAAAGAAAACATGAAATACAACATTAGATCCAGTGATGATGCCCGCCACCCACCCATTTGCATTCTGTAGTATCTTGGCCATAATGTGAGTCTAAATTAACATCTTGATTACTGCCACTAAGCATAGGTTTTCACTTCTGGGGATGTTCACACAACTGTTTTTTCACCAAGAACACCTGCCCCCGTTTGTTTGCTAACGGGCCCCTCCCCATTGACTTTTCTATCTTTAGAAGCACCCGGGCCGACGGGGAGAGAGCGTGGCTGGGAGCATGGCTAGATTTTGCTATAAAATGTGGTTGAAGGAAGGTACCCTCAAATCTGGGTCGAAAGTGGCGAAAATGACAACTAAAAACGCTACTTCGACGTATGGTAACGGTATAAACTACAGGCGATCTGAGCGATGTACAGACGAAAAATCATACCTTGGAGCCGGTTAGGCAAGTTGGCACAAAAAACTCCGACTTTATGCTCAATCGCTGCTCTACAGTAGTCTACAACAGTGCCCAAGTCCATTCCATACTGATAAAGTCGGGACGAATAATACTCTCACTTTTCACGCAATGCGTGGTGTGCTGCACGCGGTCTCGACACTCACAACAGATGCCAAAATGTCGGCCAGGGTGCGTAGAACAAGTTCTAAAAATTAGAACTCGCTACCTTCAGTGGTCTGGACGCGGTTCGTGTTTGTGAGAAGTGCACTTTTAATGTTTAATTGACAAATTATCGTTAATCGTTTCCCGCCCCCAAACCTACTCATCGCCGATTTCTTTTCACTTCAACTTCTGACGATTATCTAAAGTTTAAAGATAGTGTCAGGATACCCCTCCCCCTCCGCTCCAGCCACAACACCCCCCACCCCCACCCCACCCCCGCACTTCCCCACCTTGGCGGCGTTCTGGGTCGAAAGTCTCGAAAATAACAAGAGGCTACATTAACGTATGGCAACGGTATAGACTACAAGTAGTAAGGACGATATTGAGACAAACGATCATACCTTGGAGCCGGTTAGGCAATGTGGCACCGAAACCTGGGACGTTATGCTCAATCGCAGCTCTACATCGTCTACAACACTGCCCATGTCCATTCTAAACTGATAGAGTCGGGACGAATAGTACTCTCACATTCCAAGCGATGCGTGGTGTTTTCCACGCGGTCCGGACACTCCAAACAGATCCCAAAAAGTCAGCCAGGGTTCGTAGAAGAAGTTCTGAAAATTTCAAGTCGCTGCCTCCAGCGGTCTGACCACCGTTCGTGTATGTCAGAAGTGCTATTTTAATGTCCAATATGCAAATCATCGTCAATCTTTTCCTGCCTGCCAGAAACCCAATCACCGCCAATTTCTCTTGACTTTAAACTTCTGAGATTCTCGTAGGTTTAAAGGTTGTGTTGGGATCCCTGGGTGGCTGTCTTAAAGAAGCAACTTCCATTTACAGTCAACTCTCCACCAGTCACACACAATTGTAACATTTAAGTGGACTTACTCCAGCGAGGGTGCACTGAAGGATTCTGCGCCCATTTTCGAACAGGCTTGAAAAGGAAGGACCAAATTCAAACAATTACCTCCCCTCTCCAAAACGCCATATCTCAGCCAATTCTGGGCCTATTTCCATGAAATTTTCACTCCTTGTTCATGAATAGTTGCGGCATCACTTTCCGTGAAGAGCGACATGAATTTCGCATATCGTCACGTCGAATTCGAAAAGAGCGTATGCGCAGGGATTTTTCTGAAAACATCTTGGAAGATTTTAAAGAAAAAAATGGCCATTTGCAGTTCTTAGTGTGACATTACAAGTTGCATGGAAAAATATTCCTGTTAGCACTTGCTAACCCTCTACAAGTTGCCAGACATCAATATTTTGGATACATTTGAGATAAAATGGACCATTTTCAAATAGACACAGCACTCAGTGGGTATGTGTCAAACAAACATAACTCCTTTTGTGGGTCATTAACTTGTCGGACGGCGATATTGATATTAACCCACTCCACCGTTAATGGTGTTTTTTACCTAAACAATTTTTTTATCAAACAGAGTCATTTGAGACTACTATACTCACCTTTCTCATAACATCAATGAAGGAACTTCAGTGAGACAGTTAAAAACAATTCATCAGACACTGTGGAGTCATGAAAAATCATGGAATCTCATCGGGAAAAGCCATGATTCTCCAGAATCATAAAGACTAGTTTTTTTTTTTCTTTTTAGGCTTTTCCCTCTGGAAAAGACTATTGTTTTTCTACGGATTATTAATTATTTTTTTCCACACATTTTGTCCGCACGATTCCGAAGCCATTCTCGGACCGATTTTCACGAAATTTTGCACACGCATAGAGCGGCACAAAATCTAAAAATGTACCCAAGCGGAATTTTCGATTTAACCCTTATTTCGTTAGAATTGGCAAAAAACTGCCAAAATTGGGGTTTATCGGTACTTTCTCGAAACACGTCTTGTAGATTTTTTTTATACATTCGTCATTGCTAGACCTGTCTATGACACGCCCTTTGATACACGCGACATATCAGGCGATGCATATGGTAACCCTCCACAGGCTGCCAAACATCGAAATGTTGATGAAATAGGCCGGATTCAGGCCCCCCACTGCACCCAAACAATACACGAGAGATATACACAGCTTCCTTTATTGGGAGTGGAATTCACCGAGGATCATTTTTGTCAGTAATAAGGGTGTTCACAAAACCAAGCGTTAACCCGTTTTGGGCTGGTTAAACAGCAATACCCCCATAAAGCTAAAAAATCCGTGTTTTCTGTGGATTTCTCTAAACGAGTCTTGTAGATTTTCAAGAAAAATTTGTCACTCCCAGGCCTTGGGGTGACAATAGAAGTTGCATGGACAAAATACTGCGGTGAGCATTTGTTAACCCTCCACGGGCTGCTAAATGTCAAAATTGTGATAAAATGGGCTGTTTTTGGACGCCAACAGCACCCAATGGGTACGCCACAAAAAAACGTGCCTTCTTTTATCTAGCGCACAATCTATACGCAAACATTTTTGTAAGTAGTAAGGGTATTCAAAAGTCGAAGTCTTAACCCATTTTGGACAGGCTAAAGAGAGAGACCCCTTAAAATCTTAAAATTCCCATTTTCTGTGGATTTCTCTAAAACATCCTGTAGGTTTTCAAGAAAAATTGACTACTCGCAGGTCTTTGTGTGATATTACAAGTTGCATGGACAAAATACTCCGGTGAGCGTTTATTAACCCTCTAGAGGCTGCCAAGCATCCTAATTTTGTTGAAATGGGCTGTTTTCGGGCACATACATCACCCATCGTGTACCTGAGAAATAAACATAATCTCCTTTGTTGGAAGTGGAATTCACCGAAGACCATTTTTGTAAGTAATAAGGATATTCAACAAAGCCAAGCGTTAACCCATTTTGTGGTTGCTAGTAGTGATACCCATCAAAGGCTTAAAAATTTATGTTTTCCCTGGATTTCTTTACAAACATCTGGTAGGGTTTTCAAGAGAAAATGGCCATTGATAGGTCATGGTGTCACATTACCAGTTGATTGGATAAATTATTCCGGTAAGCATGTGTTAACCCTCCATGGGCTGCTAAATGTCAAAATTTTGAAAAAAATAGTCTGTTTTTGAACAACAACATCAAATGGGAATACAACAGAGAAACGTAACTTCTTTTACCGGATGCAAAACTGACAGGGAAACATTTTTGTAAGTAGTAAATGTATTCAAAAATCGAGGTCTTAACCCATTTTTGACTGGTTAAGGAGATATACCCCTCAAAAGCTTAAAATTCCAGTTTTCTGTGGATTTCTCCAAAAATGAACAAAATGTTTCGGTAAGCATTTGTTAACCCTCCAGAGGCTGCCAAGCATAGACATTTGGAGAAAATGGGCTGTTCTTGGGCAACCATAACACCAAATGTGTACCTACGAGATAAACATAACCTCCTTCATTGGAAGTAGAATTCACCGTCGATCATTTTTGTAAGTAATGAAGATATTCACAAAACCAAGCATTAACCCTTTAGATCTGGTTACAGAGAGGTACCCTTCCAAAGGTTAAAAATTTGTGTTATCTGAGGATTTCTTTAAAAAACATCCCGTAGATTTTCAGGAAAAAATGGCCATTCTCAGATCTTAGTGTGACATTACAAGTTGCATGTACAAAATATTCCTGGAAGCATTTGTTACCCCTATGCAGGTTCTCAAACATCAAAATGTTGATACAATAGGCTGTGTTTGCGTACCCACACCACCCGAAGTTGGGAGGAGAGATCAAAATAAGTGGAAGTAGAATTCACTGAGAATTATTTTGGGAAGTAATAAGAGTATTCCAAAAACAACACTTAACCCGTTTTGGGCTGGATAAACAATGATACCCATCAAAAGCTAAAAATTCTTGTTCTCCCTGGATTTCTCCGAAAACAACTTGTAGATTTTTTAAGAGAAAATGGCCATTCACAGTTTGTGGTGTGGCATTAAAAGTTGCATGAATAAAATATTCCTGTTGGCACTTGTTAACCCTCTACAAACTGCCAGACATCAATATTTTGAACACATTTAAGATAAAGTGGATCATTTTTAAATTGACACAGCACTCAGTGGGTATGTGTCAAACAAACATAACTCCTTTTGTCGGCCATTGACTTGCTGGCCGATGATATTGACATTAACCCACTCCACCGTTAATGATGGTTTTTACCTAAACAAATTTTTATCAAACTGTGTCATTTGAGACTACTATCTTCACCTTTCTCATAACATCAATGAAGGAACAACAGTGAGACAGTTAAAAACAATTCATCACACACTGTGGGGTCATAAAAAATCATGGAATTTCATCGGGAAAAGCCATGATTCTCCAGAATCATAAAGTCTAGTTGTTTTGTTTTTTTTTTCCACACATTTTTGTCCGTACGATTCAAAAGCCATTTTCGAACCGATTTTCACACAATTTGGCACACGCATAGAGGGGCAAAAAATCTAAAAATTTACCAATGCGGATTTTTCGATTTAACCCTTATTTCGCCAGAATTGGCAAAAAACTGCCAAAATTGGGGTTTATCGGCACTTTCTCGAAACACGTCCTGTAGATTTTGTTTAAACATTCATTATTGCTAGACCTGCCTATGACAGGATATTTGATACACACGACATATTAGGCGATGCATATGGTAACCCTCCACAGGCTGCCAAACATCGAAATTTTGATGAAATGGGCCAGATTCAGACCCCCACAGCACGCAAACGATACCCGAGAGGTAAACATAACTTCTTTTATTGGAAGTGGAATTCACCGAGGATCATTTTTGTAGTAATACGGGTGTTCAAAAAACCAAGCGTTAACCCGTTTTGTGCTGGTTAAACAGCAATACCCCCATAATGCTAAAAAATTCATGTTTTTCGTGGATTTCTCTAAACGAGTCTTGTAGATTTTCAAGAAAAAATTGTCACTCCCAGGCCTTGGTGTGACAATAGAAGTTGCATGGACAAAATACTGCGGTAAGCATTTGTTAACCCTCCACGGGCTGCTAAAGGTCAAAATTGTGATAAAATGTGCTGTTTTTGGACGCCAACAACACCCAATGGATATGAAAAAAGGAAGAGAGCCTTATTTTATCGAGCGCATAATCTATATGCAAACATTTTTTAAGTAGTAAGGGTATTTAAAAGTCGAAGTCTTAACCCATTTTGGACAGGATAAAGAGAGAGACCCCTTAAAATCTTAAAATTCCCATTTTCTGTGGATTTCTCTAAAATCATCCTGTAGGTTTTCAAGAAAAATTGACTACTCGCAGGTCTTTGTGTGATATTACAAGGTGCATGGAGAAAATATTCCGGTGAGCATTTATTAACCCTCTAGAGGCTGCCAAGCATCGTAATTTTGTTGAATTGGGCTGTTTTCGGACAAGCACAGTACCCAATGTGTACCTGAGAAATAAACATAATCTCCTTTATTGGAAGTGGAACTCACGGAGGGCCATTTTTGTAAGTAATAAGAGTATTCAAAAAACCAAGCGTTAACCCCTTTTGTGGTTGTCAATAGTGATACCCATCAAAAGCTTAAAAATGTATGTTTTCCCTGGATTTCTTTACAAACATCTGGTAGAGTTTTCAAGAGAAAATGGCCACTGATAGGTCTTGGTGTCACATTACCAGTTGATAGGATAAATTGTTCCGGGAAGCATTTGTTAACCCTCCATGGGCTGCTAAATGTGAAAATTTTGAAAAAATAGTCTGTTTTTGGACACCAACAACATCAAATGGGAATGCAACAGAGATGCATAACTTCTTTTACCGGATGCAAAACTGACAGGGAAACGTTTTTTGTAAGTAGTAAGTGTATTCAAAAAACGAGGTCTTAACCCATTTTTGACTAGTTAAAGAGATATACCCCTTAAAAGCTTAAAATTCCAGTTTTCTGTGGATTTCTCAAAACTAAATTTCAAGAAAAATTGACCTTTCGCAGGTCTTGGAGTGACAGTTCAAGTTGGAAGGACAAAATATTTCGGTAAGCATTTGTTAACCCTCCAGAGAATGCCAAGCATAGAGATTTGGAGAAAATGTGCTGTTCTTGGGCAACCATAACACCAAATGCGTACCTGCGAGATAAACATAACCCCCATCATTGGAAGTGTAATTCACCCATGATCATTTTTGTATGTAATGAAGGTATTCACAAAACCAAGCATTAACCTGTTTAGGGCTGATTACAGAAGATTCCCCTCAAAAGGTTAAAAATTCATGTTATCCGAGGAATTGTCTAAAAACATCTCGTAGATTTTCAAGAAAAAATGGCCATTCTAAGATCTTAGTGTGACATTACAGATTGCATGTACAAAATATTCCTGGAAGCATTTGTTAACCCTATGCAGGTTCTCAAACATCAAAATGTTGATAAAATGGGCTGTGTTTGCATACCCACAGCACCCGAATTTGAGAGGAGAGATCAAAATAAGTGGAAGTAGAATTCACTGAGAATTATTTTTGGATGTAATAAGAATATTAAAAAAACAGCACTTAACCCGTTTTGGGCTGGATAAACAATGATACCCATCAAAAGCTTAAAATTCGTGTTCTCCCTGGATTTCTCTGAAAACATCTTGTAGATTTTAAAGGGAAAATGGCCATTCGCAGTTCTTGGTGTGACATTAGAAGTTGCATGAATAAATATTCCTGTTAGCACTTGTTAACCCTCTACAAGCTGCCAGACATCAATATTTTGGATACATTTGAGATAAAATGGACCATTTTCAAATAGCCACAGCACTACGTGGGTTTGTGTCAAACAAACATAACTCCTTTTGTCGGTCATTAACTTGTTGGACGACGATATTGACATTAACCCACTCCACCGTTAATGATTGTTTTTACCTAAACAATTTTGTTTATCAAACTGAGTCATTTGAGACTACTCTACTCACCCTTCTCATAACATCAATGAAGGAACTTCAGTGAGACAGTTAAAAACAATTCATCAGACACTGTGGGGCCATGAAAAATCATGGAATCTCATCGGGAAAAGCCATGATTCTCCAAAATCATAAAGTCTAGTTTTATTTTATTTATTTTTTCCACACATTTTGTCCGTACGACTTTGAAGCCATTTTCGAATCGTTTTTCATAAAGTTTTGCACACTCACAGAGGGGCACAAAATCTAAAAATGTACCACAAGAGTAATTTTCGATTTAACCCTTATTTCGTCAGAATTTGCAAAAAACTGCCCAAAATTGAGGTTTATCGGCACTTTCTCGAAACACGTCTTGTAGATTTTTTTTAAACATTTATCATTACTAGACCTGCCTGTGACACGACCATTGATACACAAGACATATTACGCAATTCGTGTGGTAACCCTCCAGAGGCTACCAAACATCGACAGTTTGATGAAATGGACCGTTTTGGGCCCCCCAACACCCAAACAATACACGAGAGATGAACATAACTTTCTTTATTGGAAGTGAAATTCATCAAGGATAATTTTTGTAAGTAATAAGGGTGTTCAAAAAACCGAGCGTTAACCCGTTTTGGGCTGGTTAAACGGCAATACCCCTCTAAAGCTAAAAAAATCATGTTTTCTGTGGATTTCTCTAAACGCGTCTTGTACATTTAGAAGAAAAATTGGACACTACCAAGTCTTGGTGTGGCAATAGAAGTTGGATGGACAAAATACTCCGGTGAGCATTTGT
The DNA here is from genome assembly GCA_031216915.1 of Pictodentalium vernedei. NCBI lineage: Eukaryota > Metazoa > Mollusca > Scaphopoda > Dentaliida > Dentaliidae > Pictodentalium > Pictodentalium vernedei. The sequence goes on along the minus strand of CM062297.1, from coordinate 626,459,853 downwards.
TAACCCTCCATGGGCTGCTAACTGTCAAAATTGTGATAAATTGGGCTGTTTTTGGGCACCAACAGCACCCAATGGGTATGGCACAAAGAAAAGTACCTTCTTTTATCGAGTGCACAATTTATACTTAAACATATTTGTAAGCAGTAAGGGTATTCAAAAGGCGAAGTCTTAACCCATTTTGGTTAGGCTAAAGAGAGAGACCCTTTAAAATCTTAAATTTCCCATTTTCTGTGGATTTCTCTAAAAACATCATGTAGGTTTTCAAGAAAAAAATGACTACTCGCAGGTCTTTGTGGGACATTACAAGTTGCATGGACAAAATATTCCGGTGAGCGTTTATTAACCCTCTATAGGCTGCCAAGCATCATAATTTTGTTGAAATGGGCTGTTTTCAGACACACACAGCACCCAATGTATACCCTGAAATAAACACAATCTCCTTTGTTGGAAGTGGAATTTACCGAGGACCAGTTTTGTAAGTAATAAGGGTATTCGATAAACCAAGCGTTAACCCCTTTTGTGGGGATTAATAGCGATACTCATCAAAAGCTTTAAAAATCATGTTTCCCTGTATTTCTTTACAAACATCTTGTAGGCTTTTCAAGAGAAAATGGCCATTGATAGGTCTTGGTGTCACATTACCAGCTGCATGGATAAATTATTCCGGTAAGCATTTGTTAACCCTCCATGGCCTGCTAAATGTCAACATTTTGAAAAAAATAGTCTGTTTATGGACACCAACAACATCAAATGGGAATGCTACAAAGAAACATAACTTCTTTTACCGGACGCAAAACTGATAGGGAAACATTTTTGTGAGTAGTAAGGGTATTCAAAAATCGAGGTCTTAACCCATTTTTAACTGGTTAAGGAGATATACCCCTTAAAAGCTAAAAATTCCATTTTTCTATGGATTTCTCAAAAAAAATTTCAAGCAAAATTGACCATTCGCAGGTATTGGAGTGACATTACAAGTTGCATGGACAAAATATTTCGGTAAGCATTTGTTAACCCTCCAGATGCTGCCAAGCATAGACATTTTGAGAAAAATAGGCCGTTCTTGGGCACCCATAACACCCAATGTGTACCTGCGAGATAAACATAACCTCCCTCATTGGAAGTGGAATTCCCCGACGATCATTTTTGTAAGTAATGAGGGTATTCACAAATCCAAGCATTAACCCGTTTAGGGCTGGTTACAGAGCGATACTCCTCAAAAGGTTAAGAATTCATGTTATCCGACGATTTCTCTAAAAACATCTTGGAGAAATGAACATAATCTCCTTTGTTGGAAGTGGAATTCACCAAGGACCATTTTTGTAAGTAATAAGGATATTTTAAAAACCAAACGTTAACCCCTTTTGGGGTGGTTAATAGTGATAACCATCAAAAGCTTAAAAAAAAATTCATGTTTTCCCTGGATTTCGTTACAAACATCTTAAAGGTTTTCAAGAGAAAATGGCCATTGATAGGTTTTGGTGTCACATTACCTGTTGCATGGATAAACTATTGCGGTAAGCATTTGTTAACACTCCATGGGCTACTAAATGTCAAAATTTAGAAAAATAGTCTGTTTTTGGACACCAACAACATCAAATTGGAATGCCACAGAGAAACGTAACTTCTTTTACCGGACGCAAAACTGATAGGGAAAAATGTTTGTAAGTAGTAAGGGTATTCAAAAATCGAGGTCTTAACCCATTTTCGACTGGTTAAGGAGATATACCCCTTAAAAGCTTAAAATTCCCATTTTCCGTGGATTTCTCAAAAAAATCTCGTAAACTTTCAAGAAAAATTGACCATTCGCAGGTCTTGGAGTGACATTACAAGCTGCATGGACAAAATATTCATGTAAGCATTTGTTAACCCTCCGGAGGCTGCCAAGCATAGACATTTTGAGAAAAAGGGCTAGCCTTGGGCGCCCATAACACCCAATGTGTAGAGATAAACATAACCTCCATAAATGGAAGTGGAATTCACAGAGGATCATTTTTGTAAGTAATGAAGGTATTCACAAAACCAAGCATTAACCCGTTTAGGGCTGGTTACAGAGCGATACCCCTCAAAAGGTTAAAAATTCATGTTATCCGAGGATTTCTCTAAAAACATCGCATAGATTTTCAAGAAAAAATGGCCATTCTCAAATCTTAGTGTGACATTACAAGTTGCATGAACAAAATAATACAGTAAGCATTTGTTAACCCTATGCAGGTTCTCAAACATCACAATTTTGATAAAATGGTCTGTGTTTGCATACCCACAGCACCCAAACTTAAGAGGAGAGAGCAACGTTAGTTGAAGTAGAACTCTCTGAGAATTATTTTTGTAAGTAATAAGGGTATTCAAAAAACAACCCTTAACCCGTTTTTAGCTGGATAAACAATGATACCCATCAAAAGCATAAAATTCATGTTCTCCCTGGATTTCTCTGAAAACATCTTGTAGATTGTTACAAAAAAATGGCCATTCGCAGTTCTTGGTGTGACATTATAAGTTGCATGGAAAATATTCTTGTTAGCACTTGTTAACCCTCTTTGGATACATTTGAGATAAAATGGACCATTTTCAAATAGTCACAGCACTCAGTGGGGTGTGTCAAACAAACGTAACTCCTTTTGTCGGCCATTAACCTGTTGGACGACGATATTGATATTAACCCTCTCCACCATTAATGATGGTTTTTACCTAAACATTTTTTTATCTAACTGAGTCATTTGAGACTACTATACCCACCTTTCTCATGACATGAATAAAGGAACTTCAGCGAGACAGTTTAAAACAATTCATCAGACACTCTGGAGTCATGAAAAATCATGGAATTTCATCTGGAAAAGCCATGATTCTCCAGAATCATAAAGTCTATTTATTTTTTTTTTTTTTTTTTTTATTTTTTTTTTTTTTGGGGGGGGGGGGGTGTCCACGCATTTTGTCCGTACGATTCAGAAACCATTCTCGAACCGATTTTCACACACTTTTGCACATACATAGAGGGGCATAAAATCTAAAAATGTGCCAAAGCGGAATTTTCGATTTAACCCATATTTCTCCAGAATTAGCAAAAAACTGTCAAAATTAGGGTTTATCAGCACTTTCTCACAAAGTGTCTTGTAGATTTTTTTTTTACATTCATCATTGTTAGGCCTGAATGTGACACGACTATTGACATACAAGAGACATTAGGCAATGCAGTTGATAACCCTCCACTGGCTGCCAAACATCCAAATTTTGATGAAATGGGCTGTTTTGGTGTCCCCACTGCACTCAAGGGGTACACGAGGGATAAACATAACTTTTCTTTACTGGAAGTGGGATTCACCGAAAATCATTTTTGTAAGTAGTAAGGGTATTCAGAAAAACAAGCGTTAACTCGTTTTGGGCTGGTTAAACTTCAAAACCCCATCAAAAGCTAACAAATTCATGTTTTCTGTGAATTTCTCCAAACGAGTCTTGTAGATTCTCAAGAAAAAGTGGCCATGCGCAGGTAGTCTTGGGGTGACAATACAAGCAGCATGGACAAAATATTCCTGTATGCATTTGGTAACCCTCCAAGGGTTGCCAAATGTCACAATTGTGATAAAATGGGCTGTTTTGGACACCAACAGCACCCAACGGGTATGCCACAGAGAAGCTACCTTCTTTTATCGAACGCAAGATTTATAGGGAAACATTTTTGTAAGTAGCAAGGGTATTCAAAAATCAAAGTCTTAACCCATTTTCGTCTGGTTAAAGAGATACCCCTTAAAAAAGGCTTAAATTTCCCGTTTTCTGTGGATTTCTCTAAAAACATCTTGTAGGTTTTCAAGAAAAATTGACTATTCGTAGGTCTTTGTGTGACATAACAAGCTGCATGGAGACAATTCTCTGGTGAGCGTTTATTAACCGTCTACAGTGTGTAAAGCATCGAAATTTTCATAAATGGGCTGTTTTCGGGCACCCACAGCACCCAATGTGTACCGGAGAGATAAACATAATCTCCTTTGTTGAAAGTGAAATTCACCGAGGACCTTTTTTGTAAGTAATACGATTATTCAAAAAGCTAAGCGTTAACCCGTTTAGGGCTGGTTAAACAGCGATACCCATCAAAAGCTTAAAACATTCATGTCTTCCCTGGATTTCTTTACAAACATCTTGAAGGTTTTCAAAAGAAAATGGCCATTGATAGGTCATGGTGTCACACTACCACTTACATGGATAAAATATTCCGCTTCCCATATAAAACAATTAAAGGTTAAATGTAAGAGAACTCTGAACCTACTGAAGGTCGTTGGTAGCACTGATTGGGGTGCTGGCCAAAAAACTTTGCTCAAAAGAGGATTACGGTTCTATAGTTTACGGTTCTGCAAGGAAGTCATACCTAAAACCACTTGATGCTATTCACAATAGTGGTATTAGAATTAGTCTAGAGGCTTTTCGAACACCCCTAATAGACTCGATACTTGTTGAAGCAGAGGAACCTTCTCTCGAGAAGCGCAGAATTAAATTGTCTCTCCAATACGTGTCGAAACTTTTGGCCAATCCTTCAAATCCTGCTTTTAATTGTATTTCAGAACCTCGAAATGTTGACTTTTTTAACCGACATCAGAAACATATTCCCCCATTGGGAATTAAAGTTAAACCCCACATGCAGTCTGCAAAAATTGATTCTGAATCTATAAAAGAAAACCGTAAATCACACATTCCTCCTTGGCATCTTAAAAAACGTACAGTTATTTTTGACCTCGCTTCTACCAAAAAATCTGATACCAATTCCTTGCAATTCAAACAAAAATATATCGAAATAAAGTCCAAGTATAGTACATTTACAAGCATCTATACAGATGGATCTAAAGATGGTGACAAAGTATCATCAGCTGTTGTTACTGGTGATCATATCACCTCAATCAGAATACCGAATCAGAGTTCTATTTTCACAGCTGAAGTTAAAGCAATACAACTCGCCTTGAACACATCGAGAATGTGCAGGAAAAGAAGTCGATTATTTTTTCCGACTCTCTTTCCTCTCTGCTTGCTTTACTCAACCCCAAGTTGAAGAACCCTCTCTTTTGGAACTTCGTGAGAAGTTAACAACTCTCATATCTGGCCAATATGATATAGTGTTTTGCTGGTTACCCGGACATGTAGGTAACACTGGTAACACCAGAGCAGACAGTGCAGCAAAACAGGCTTTAACTAAGCCTCTCACTGATTTTGTCATTCCGTTCAGTGATTTTAAACCAGATATCAATAATTGCATCAAATCTGTGTGGCAGGCGGAATAGGATGGGGCGACAAATAACAAGCTCCATCGTTTCCGATCAAACATATTTGATCGCTACCCATCCAGTAACCTTTGTAGAAAAGATCATGTTATTCTGACGCGGTTTCATATTGGTCACACACGACTTACACATTCTGTTTTGTTAGAGGGCAATATGCGACCAGAGTGTGTTCCCTGTCAGCAGGTGTTGTCAGTGGAGCACATTCTTTTACATTGTACTGATTTTGATCTTGTTAGACGACAGTATTTTAATGTTGTGTCTCTTCGAGACCTATTTTATAATACAAATTCACATAAAGTTTTGTTGTTCCTGAAGGAAATCAACCTTTTTAATAAATTTTAAATTGTTTGTTTTTATTATTTCACATTCTCATTCATTCAGGGTTGATTTGCGCAGCATTTTCTGAACACTTGATTTCATTTTCACCTTACTGTGTTCATTGATGAATTTATTCCTCATACTTCACATTTCGTTGATTGATTTTTAACTACCTCATGGCAGATGGTGATCTATTTTAAAATTCATACCTTTCATCACCGCGATATAGCCTTAGCTGATGGTGTGGCGTAAAGCACCAATAAATAAATAAATAATAAAATATTCCGGTAAGCATTTGTTAGCCCTCCACGGGCCGCTAAATGTCAAAATTTTGAAAAAAATAGTCCGTTTTTGGACACCAACAACACCTAAGGGAATCCCACAGAGAAACGTAACTTCCTTTACCGGACGCAAAACTGATAGGGAAAAATTTTTGTAAGTAGTAAGAGTATTCAAATATCGAGGTCTTTAACCCATTTTTGGCTGGTTAAGGAGAGATACCCCTTAAGAGCTTAAAATTCCCGTTTTCTGTGGATTTCTCTAAAAACATCTAGTAAGTTTTCAAGAAAAATTTACCATTCGCAGGTCTTGGAGTGACATTACAAGTTGCACGGACAAAATATTCCGGTAAGTGTTTATTAACCCTCCACAGGCTGTCAAGCATAGAAATTTTGAGAAAATTGTGAGATAAACATAACCTCCTTTATTGGAAGTGGAATTCACATAGGATAATTTTTGTGAGTAATGAAGGTATTCACAAAACCAGGCATTAACCCGTTTAGGCTGGTTACAGAGCGATACCCCTCAAAAGGTTAAAAATTCATGTTATCCGAGGATTTCTCTAAAAACATCTAGATTTTGAAGAAAAATTGGTCATTCGCAGATCTTAGTGTGACATTACAAGTTGCATGTACAAAATATTCCAGTAAACATTTGTTAACCCTATGCAGGCTCTCAAACTTCAAAAGTTTGATAAAATGGGCTGCGTCTGCGTGCCCACAGCACCCAAAGTTAAGAGGAGAGATCAACATAAGTGGAAGTGGAATTTACTGTGAATTATTTTTGTAAGTAATAAGGGTTTTCAGCCAACAACCCTTAACCCGTTTCGGGCTGGATAAACAATGATACTCATCAAAAGCTTAAAATTCATGTTTTCTCCGGATTTCTCTGAAAACATCTTGCAGATTTTGAAGATAAAATGGCCATTCGCAGTTCTTGGTGTGACATTACAAGTTGCATGGAAAAATATTCCTGTTAGCACTTGTTAACCCTCTACACGCTGCCAAACATCAATATTTTGGATACATTTGAGATAAAATGGACCATTTTCAAATAGCCACAGCACTCAGTGGTTATGTGTCAAAAAACATAACTCCTTTTGTCGGTCACTTGACTTGACATTAATGGTGGTTTTCTCATAACATCTGTAAAGGAACTTCAGTGAGACAGTTAAAAACAATTCATCAGACACTCTGGGGTCATGGAAAATCATGGAAGCTCATCTGGAAAAGCCATGATTCTCTAGAATCATAAAGTCTAGTTATTATTTTTTTTTTTTGGGGGGGGGGGGAAGGAGGGGGGGTCCACACATTTTGTCCGTACGATTCAGAAGCCATTTTCGAACCGATTTCCACACAAGTTTACACACGCGTAGAGAGGAGGCACAAAATCTAAAAATGTACCCAGCGGAATTTTCGATTTAACCCTTGTTTTGCCAGAATTGGCAAAAGCTGTCAAAATTAGTGTTTATCAGCACTTTATCCACACGCGTCTTGTAGACTTTTTTGCACATTCATCATTGTTAGACCCGATTGTGACACGACTGTTGGTATACAAGAGATGTTAGGCAATACATTTGTTAACTCTCCACAGGGTGCTATACAGGGACATTTTGATGAAATTGGCTCTTTTTGGGCCCCCACAGTACCCTAAGTATACACGAGATATAAACAGAACGTCCTTTACCGGAAGTAGGATTCACCGTGAATCATTTTTGTAAGTAATAAGGGTATTCAGAAAACGAAGCGTTTACCCATTTTGGGCTGGCTAAACCACAATACCCATCAGAAGCTAAACAATGCATGTTTCCTGTGGATTTCTCTAGACGAGCCTTGTAGATTTTCAAGAAAAAATGGCCACTCGCAGGTCGTGGGGTGACATTACAAGCTGCATGGACAAAACATTCCGGTAAGCATTTGTTAACCCTCCACGGATTGCTAAACGTTAAAGTTTTGATAAAATGAGCTGTTTTTGGACACCAACAGCATCCAACGGGTATGTCACAGAGAAAGATAGCTTCCTTTATCGGACACAGAATTTATCGGGAAACATTTTTGTAAGTAATAACGGTATTCAAAAGTCGAAGTCTTAACCCATTTTGGGTTGGTTAAAAAGAGATACCCCTTAAAAGCTTAAAATTCAGATTTTCTGAGAATTTCTCTAAAAACATCTTGTAGGTTTCAAGAAAAATTGACAATTCGAAGATCTTGGTGTGACATTACAAGTTGCATGGACAAAATATTCCAGTGAGAGTCTATTAACCTTCTAGAGTCTTCCAAGCATTGGAATTTTGAGAAAATGAATTGTTGTTTGGTCACCCCACAGCACCCAACGGGTACCTGTGAGAGATAAACATAATCTCCTTTATTGGAAGTGAAATTTACCGAGGACCATTTTTGTAAGTAATAAGGTTATTCAAAAAGCCAAGCATTAACCCATTTTGGGCTCGTTAAAGAGCGATACCCATCGAATGCTTAAAAATTCGTGTTTTACGTTGATTTCTCTTAAAATGTCATGTAGATTTTCAAGAAAAAACTGGTCATTTGCAGATCTTGGTGTGATATTACAAGTTGCAAGAACAAAATATCCTGATAAGTGATTGTTAACCCTCCTCAGGCTCTCAAACGTCAAAACATTGATTAAATAGACTGTTTTCAGTTACCCACAGCACCCAACATGTAGTTGAGAAATAAACATATCTTCCTTTATTCGAAGTGGAATTCATCGAAGATAATTTTAGTAAGTAATAAGAGTATTCAAAAACCAAGTCTTAACCCGTTTTGGGTTGGTTAAACAGTGATACACATCAAAAGCTTAAAAATTCATGTTTTCCATGTTTTTTTAAAAACTACTTGTAGATTTCATGGAAAATTGCCCATTCACTGGTCTTCGTGTGACATTATCCGTTGCATGGACAAAATATTCCGTAAGCATTTGTTCCAATGGACATATAACAGAGAAAGATAACTTCCTTTATCAGACGCAACATTTATAGGGAAAAATGTTTGCATGTAGTAAGGGTATTCAAAAATCCAAGTCTTAACCTATTTTGGGTTGCTTAAAGAGAGATACCCCTTAAAAGCTTAAAATTTCCATTGTCTGTGGATTTCTCCAAACGCTTCTTGCAGACTTTGAAGAAAAAAATACCATTAGCAGGTCTTTGTCTGACCTTAAATTTTGCATAGACAAAATATTCCGTTAAGCGTTTGTTAACCCACCACGGGCTATTAAACATCAACATTTTGATAAAATGGACTGTTTTCAGGCACCAACAGCACCCTATGGGTATGTAAAAGATAGACAAAACTTCTTTTACCGTGCGTAGAGTTCACGAAGGATAATTTTTGTAAGTACTAAGGGTTTTGAGAAACATGAAGCTTAACCCATTTTGGACTGGTTAATGAGAAATGCCCCTTAAAAGCTTAAAATGTTCATTTTCCGTGGATTTCGCTAACTGCCTGTTGGCGACTTTCCAGAACAATTGCACATTGGCAGGTCTTGGTGTGGGATTACAAGTTGCATGAGAATATTCCGCTAAACGTTTGTCATCCCCTCTACAGGCTGCTAAATGACCAAATTTTGATAAAATTGGCTGTTTTCGGACACCAACAGCACCAAATGGATATGTAAGAGATAAACATAACCTCTTTTATAGGATGCAGAAATCACGGGGGATAATGTTATAAAGGGTATTCAAAAACTAAGCCTTAACTCTGTTTTACCGGATTAAAGATAAACAACCCTTAAGAACTTAAAGTTCACATTTTCTGTGGATTTCTTCAAGTGATTCATACAGATTTTCAAAAACAAATACACTCTTGAGAAGAATTATTCTCGCAAGCGTTCATTAACCCTCCACAAAGAGACAAGCATCAAACGTTTAGATAAATTTGAGCTATACTGGTCTGTTTGCAAATAGCCTCAGCAATTAATGAGTCTGTGGCAAACAAACATAACTTCTTTTGTCGGACACAGACTTCTCGGACGCTAATATTGATATTAATCCTCTCCACCAATAATGATGATTTTAACCTAAATTTTCTTTTATCAAACTGGATTATTTCAGACTACTATACCCACTTTTCTCAACACATCAATAAAGATACTTTAGTGATACAGTTAAAAACAATTCTTAAAGACAATCTGGGGTTATAAAAAATCATGGAATCTCGTCTGGAAAAGCCAGGATTCTCCAGAATCATAAAGTCTAGTTACACTTAATTCTGTTGCAACAATTCACAAAGATGATAAGACAAGTTTCCACATTCTGTTGCCGTAACTACGGTTAAATAAGTTATCTTATTCAATTTTGTTGTTATGGAATTGTGTGTATATAGAGTTCGTAAAATGTTGTGAAAATTAATAAGCAAAAGCTGATTTGGTACCCGGCTCTCGTCACGTGTATGCTGGAGTCCCCACTCCAAACATACCAGTAAAATAAAGGCCCAATTAGCAATATCCGTAATCCGCCCGGTATTAATCTTTAGTTCATACAAACATACACCAAAGTTTTTTACACGGAGTTTCACTGAAACAGATAATTTGTTGGATTTCCCAGGAGGCACCGAAATGTAATTGCATTCTTATTACCACATCCCATCTGCAGACGACAAGAAAATACATTACGTTGTACTTAATGTCCAAACCAGACACTCTCTGAAGGGAAATGTGGACGTTGTTAACAAGATTATGTAAATTAAGCCGGAAACAACAGACAAGACATGTGAGTTCAACATTCGCTCGAATAATGTCACATTAACCTAAATTAATACTGATGTCAGAAGCAGCAGGGCGTGGGATAGTTGCGAACAGACTTTATTTTAGAGGCCCGCCAAGGTTCCCATCACTAGATAAAACACCATCTACCTCAAGGGCACCTGGCCCATCTCCACGTAGACCATTTGACGTCTGCCTCAATGGCATCTTCACGTAGACAATTGAGCAACAGTGGGTGTGATCATACCAGCTCTCCGGGCCGCACGACACCCTCGCAGTTCTCGCCACACCACCCAGCAAGCACGCTATGATAAATATATTATTTATTGGGGTTTAACAAACTTTCAACAGCCAGATTCACCTCGTGTAGGACAGTTTTACGTGTGGAGGAAGCCGGACTACCCAAAGAGAACCACCAAGCTGTAGTGACTGTCTGACTCCCTAACGTACGAACTCCACATAAGCAGGGTAAGTATTGGTTGAAGGCAGGTGCACCATCGACGTGCAGTAGGCTTTAGTTCACAGCGCAACCGCGCCATCTCGCCTCCTCGTTGGCAATCGGGATTAAGTGCCTTCCCCAAGGACACAACGTAGTTACCGCTGATGAGGATCGAACCGTGTACCTTTCGGTTTGAAGTTCAGTGCTTTATCCACTGAGACACGAGCTGCTCCCAGTCACGATAGACAGTATTCTGTCTTAGTGTATTTCACGAAGATTGTCGAAGAAGTTCCGCAACTTATTTTCAAGTCACTCCTCTGCATCTTTGTAGAATTTTATTGGATAAGCGATTTTCACAGCATAAAGTTTATTTTCCAGAGAATTTGTTCCTCAAAATGGAGCATGCAGAAAATAAATAACGTATACATTTCTAATCGCGTATTTAATGGAAAGTCTTTCAGAAGTTTGGATATTTGAATGTTGTTCCTTCACTGCCTTTAAGTACTATTCAACCGAAACGAATTACTTTTCTTCATTCACATTTGTGACAATGCCAGATATTCGCCTTGCCTTCGGAAGCTAATACAAAATGAATAAAGTACAGGAATCCTACAAACATGGCACCTTATCTATAGGTACTTATGAAATACGTGGTCATCAAAAGAATATTAACCCTTTCAACACTAAAGCCATAAGTAATGTGAACTCCAACACTACTGTATATAGCGAAATGGACGAATCTATAATTATATTTGCGGGGGAGGGGGGGGGGGGGGTCAGTGACAACTTAATCGTGCTGCCCCATAGGGCTGAAGGAAAATATTATCACTATCCTCCTGTCCAGTTAGATGTTTATTGCGTTGTTTATTCACGGAATGTCAACTTATACCGCATTGAAAGGGTTAGGCGCAGCGCTTTTCAGTAGAGTTCCGATAGTAGCTTCTATTACCGAAGCATTCCAGTATCGAGAAATTGAATAGTAAACTCTCGAAACTTTTTCATATTATGTTAGAATCAGTGCTTGTGTTACCTTTAAAATGGTTGGGACAGAGTTACGGAATGTGGGGCACTTAACATGAGCCTGGCGCTAAATGAGTTAACCATTTAATCAACCCGTTTGAAATTTAATACTTCCATCATTCTCGACAAATACGAAAGATACGATTTTGTGCTTCCAAGGCATAGTTTATGAAATACTTTTTGAGGCGAGTCTGACGACCTCCTCCCAAAAAGGGATCATAAATTCTTTTTATTGGATACACAAGCTGTAAAAGTAATAACATTTGAGTAGCAGTTGAAGCGCAGTCTGTTTGGTAGATTTGGTCGTTATGTCAATTAGAGGGTGAAACGTTGTGTTTATCATTTATACTACTCAAAGTTTGCTAAGCACCAAATATTTGACACATCATTGTGAAATTTGCTTGTGACACATTTGCGATATTTTTGGTGGATATGATTGAGGAATGTATTGAGATGGTCCCCAGTGTTTACATTAGCTCTCTTGACAGGCAGACTGTACGTGACAGTCATGGCAAGCATGTACCCATTGATTTTCATGATGCTTTCGTGTACTGTCTACATGTACATGACATGTATAGGGTATTCAATTCATTTCAACACAAACCCTTGTGATTTATTGATTGAAAATGACAAATTCAAATGTAAGAAGACATTTGTCGGAAGCAGAAATGTGGCGGGCTGTAGGGATGGTGGAGCAAGGAGCTGTCCCATCTTCAGGTTGGTGAAGCCCTTGGTGTGCACCATACGGTGATCACCAGAGCCTGGGCAAGATTTCAGCAGTATGGAACATCAGTAAGACGGCATGGTGGTGGCAGAGACAGGGTAACATCTGCAGCTGAAGATCGGTTTTTGAAAATTCAGGCCCGTAGGAACCGCTTTGCCACAGCAACCCAGCTTCGCAGTGACCTTCAGAGAGCATCCGGGGTAAATGTTTCGACGCAAACTATCCGGGCAAGGTTGCCCGAAGGTGGTCTCCGATCGAGAAGACCATGTATTCGCGTTTCCCTGTCCCAGAACCACCGCCAGGCACGATATGAATGGACCATGGGCCACATTGGATGGACCAGATACGATTGGCGACCTGTCCTTTTTACAGATGAGTCAAGGTACACATGTTCCAGGGTATGGAGAAGACCAGGTGAGCGATTCCATGCAGCCAGCATTGCTGAGCATGACCGCTATGGTGGAGGGTCGTCTGGGGCGGCGTCAGCAGGGATGGACATACAGAGCTCTGTGTCCTTGAACGTGGTACATTGACTGCACAGCGGTATATTGATAAGATCCTAGATGCCCACGTCAGATTGTATGCAGGTGCAGTGGATGATGGATTCATTCTGATGGACGGTCATGCCCGTCTGAGGGGATTGAGCGTATGGACTGGCCAACAAGATCCCCTGACCTCAATCCAATCGAACATGTCTGGAATGAGTTGCAGCTTGCAATTTCAGCCCGTCCAGTCCAGCCAAGAAGTGTCCATGAGCTTGGTGCCATGCTGGTCCAAGAATGGAACAACATCCCACAAAGGACTACCAGGAACCTGATTGGGAGCATGAGAAGGCGTTGTCAAGCGGTAATTAACAGTAATGGGTCTCATACTTGATTCTGAACCCATACCAGTTCGCTCCGTCAACTTTTTGGAAAATTGAAAAATTTCCACTTTTACCAATAATATACATATTCCATGGTTATCGTATTCAAAAGCTAAAAAATAATGTCAAACACAAATAAAATTTTAATTTCTGTACTTAAATCAGAAAAGATAAAATTAAATAAAAAATATATACACTTTTCATTACAATATTTCAACTAAAACGGATATACTCGATGCTTAGCAAACTTTGAGTAGTATATAGTATTAGGGAAAATAATTGTCGGATTGTTTTGTACTCTTTCATGTATAGTAAAGGCGAGAAATACACCAATGAAGGGGAATTTATGCCATCGCATTATTTTTGTAGCCCTTTATTTTAGTTTCAGGAACTAGGGTTGCATGGGAAATCTCTGGAACAGAAGTGGATGCTGGCTCATTTTCTTAGGGCATCCACTCAATTTTTCGATCGATTTGTTGTATACCAGTACCTATCGTTTATGACTTATAGCGCACAAACTATACGAACAAAAAAGCAAAATATCTCGCATTTTTCAAGGGGGGGGGGGGGGGTGGGGGCTGTTGTATTTTTTCGGAACCACCGTTGTATCACCACATCGGCCGGCGATTTAAAGAAAGTTAACTCTTTCGATCACCCGAGAAAAAAATATGTTACACCGTTTCCGAGTTATATCGCCCATTTGGGTATGACATCTATGTTGTGTCAACACATCGCCAAAACGTACCCCCCCCCCCCCCCCACTCACACACTCTCCAACTCCCACCCTACACACAAGAAAAGATGATCCAATTCTGACAAATGTGCGGCAGATCTCTAAACGTGTTTCTAAATGATATTTAAATCCAAAAAAATAACCAGTATTTTCAATGGATCACTTTTTTCTGGTCTGAGAATTTCTTATTTATGAACTAAGAAGATTCGAAATAACAAAGAGGGCTGCCAATATAGTGGTCGCAAGGTTAGTAGTATGTCATGTACACCTAAATATCTTCTCCTACTAGTCTCTTTGTTGATCCCGAGACAGGTGTCACCCTAACAACACGCGCTGCGCATGCAGTCAAATACCAAGCATCATCATGGTAATGTCGTCATAACATGGCCACTTACGCGGTCTACCGCCGCAACCAAAACGATGTCACTGGTCAGGTGGCCTACGATATCAAGAGATCAATAAAGGAGATCAATAAGAAGAAGGACTTTGGAACACGTGATATACTACTGACCCTTACTCGCGTCATATTGGTGGTCATCTTCTTGTTTCGAATCACCTTGGATCATAAAAAAAAATTCTCGAACCAGATAAAAGTGTCCATCAACATCTCAGGTCATTTTCTGGCCTTGAGTGTCATTTTGGAATACTTTGAGAGACTTGTCGCGTATTTGTCAGAATCGGACTGTTCTTTCGTGTATAGTGGCGGGTTAAGTTTTTGCATTGCACCGACACAACATACATGTCAAATCCAAAGTAGCGGTATGTTTGGACAGAGGGAACAATACTGAATCCCCAAAACACCAGATATCCTCGGAAGAGTCGTGACATATTTTTTACACGGGTGATTTTTTGTATGTTTTTTACCGGAACGGAACTGGACCACACGTGTGTCATGTGGAGATACAAGGATGATTCCTAAATTATAGCAGCCTTGACCCTCTTTGAAAATAATAGACATGTCATAAACGATAAATATTCCCCTTTCAGGCGACACCAAGTGCAATTTTCGCTAATACCATATCACCAGAACGTCGAGATTTCGGAAACAAAACAGCGAAATCTGGAACGCATCGAGAAAAAAATGTGAAAAAATAGTAGTAATGTCCTCAATTTCTTTTTCGATAGGGGAGACTCTTTTGTGTTGCGGGTAGGAAAGCGGACAGAGAAGTTTTCTGTCCATTTATTGGATTACAGTTTTGTAAGGGTGAGGACAAAAGAAAATATCTGGGAATTCGATCTCCCTCAAACCATCCCTGAACAGTTTCCATCGACCGATCGGCGTGTATCTTCTGAGTTCGCCGTAAACGTCAAATAATCCCACGAAGATAAACAGAGAGGAACTGCAAAAAATATGTATGGCAATTACTGACGATAGAGAAAAATCAATGTTAAAACAACCGCAAGCTGTTATCTTAATAAGATCCACTAAGAATGTTCTTCTTATGTCAAATATTTAAAGAACTCCTCTTTTAACACAGAAACAAAACACGTGCCATTGAAATACATATGTGCACACTACCATTCAAAAGCGTTTAGTATTACTTTTGTCAAGGTTAAGTACAATAAACGTTAATGAAACAGAGGAGGGTAATATTATTTGAAAATGTTTTCACGGTAACTAAAGATAGATGGGCGGTGGAATAAAAACGAGAGATGGGAAAACAAAATGAGAGCAATTGGATACGCCATAGCTAACGGGAGGTTTGATGGCTTCGGTGGCATATTTTCCGGCCCAAGAACATAATACGTCATTATTTTACTAAGTAGGATGGCTGCTAAGTGACTGTGTGGGGTAGGCCAATCAATACTTTCAACGTGCAGCCCTAAAGCTGCACGTTGAAAATGTTAATTGGTCTACCCCCAGATAATGAATATGGACTCTCCCATTTCGCTTCCACTGAACTGACAACGCATATACCATCAGGGTTCAAAGGATTAACAAACCTTCGACATCCAGTAATAATTGGTAAATATAAAGAATTTAAGGATGATTCGAAGTGATGGAATCTGTTATCTGGTATGATCCTTCTTATTATAGTTGGCTAGTTGCTGTTTTTAATCCCCTCTGTAAACCAAGTGATAAGGGCAGGACTTCATACAGTGGTACTGACTTTATTTCTGATCGTTGAACCCAAGTCTTTACGTTTTCTGTAAACTTCTTTTATCTAAGATATCTCTTAGCGGGTTAGGTTCATTTGTAAAATATGTTTTTAACCATTAAAGACCTACACTTTAAAATCAGTTGGGCTACAAAATAAACCAGTTGATTTGGGTTAATTTTCAACCCAAATGATTTTAGAGTGCAAATCTTCACGCATGTCTATTTTTACAAACATTTAAGACAATCGGCTGATTGAAGTAGAGGTAACGTGTGAGTTGTGGCCAGTCAGACTTTATCTTACAATTAAGGAAAAAACAGAAATTCAGTGCAGTGAACTATTTTTCAAAATGATCAGTCTACTGAGTGTTGAGAGTATTAAAACTTCAAATTGGGTAAATCTTTCCAACATAGTACATTTATAAACCACCTAATGTCTTTCCAGGACTCAATCATTTCTTTGAAAACACCTTATGAATCCCAATGGTACAAGCTCTCCGAATTCGTTCTATTTAAAGCTGATAAGCTACAGTATGCATTCGTAGAAAAAGAAGGTAGTTTTTTGGGAGTACATATTGCAGTTTGTGTTCATGCACAAAACATTAGGCAAATTTTGTTTATTTGTAGTGTTAGGTTATTTATATCATGATTACTGTGTGTATTCAACGTTACCAGAAATAATACAGACATTGAGAAATGTGTTATGCACACTATGCGTGGAATTCGGCCTCCGTATAAGAACGTCGTGTAAGAACACATCTGATTGGTTGTTACGCAGCTGAGCGACGTTATGACGTGAATGAAGTGTTTCAACACAAAACAATGACCAGCAAGAATGTAAGCAGGTCCCATGTGATATTTGTCTTTAAAAATGTCAGCCTCATTCACAAATTGAATCGTGGTATAAATACTGAATACAACTCAGATCGAGTCCACGGGACAGGAATAAAGGACCTTTGGTGAAGTTTTTTCCACTATTTCACGCGCGTAGCCGGCCCCCATGAAATACAAGAGAAACTCCAACTAGGGTCATTAATTCAAGCCCTCCGCACTCAACCATCGTTGTATGCTGTCTTAATATATTCCATGAAAAGTGGCGAAGTTCTGCAACTTATTTTCATGTCACTCCTTTGCATCTTGGTAGGATTTTATTGGATAAACTTCACAGTGACAACTTCAGGAGCTCGTTCTTTTCGAGGAATATACGCAAGAATCTCAATGCTTCACATGGCGTATCACATTCTACACGGAGAACAGCCATTTTATGTCTCATCTGATAAGGCAATACGTTGCAGCAGAACCAACCCGACAGTTGATACTGTGAAAGAATATTCGGTCGGAGTTATCTGTTTCGTTCGGCTTTCGGTCCTGTGACCTTTGACTTGTTTGTTTGTGTGTTTATTGGGTTTATCGACACTTTCAACGGGCAGGGACGCAACGTGTCGGAAGCCTTTTACTTGAGAGATGACCGCATTTTGAGACTCGGCCAACAATGCCGATCAGCACTTTTGTACATTTCCATATATTATGCAACCCACTAAATACTTACAAATACCCCGAGGTTCAATAAATTAATTAATTTTTTTTTATTTAAATCGAATATCTCTAATGAAGCGTGATATTATACGATATGTTTTAATCTAGTTCAATAAATTCGATTTGCCGAAGTTCATTCGAAATTCATTGGGTTTTAACGACACTTTCGACAGCCAGGGTCGCATCGTGCTGGACAGTTTTACATGTAAGGTGGTGGAAATCGAAGTACCCGGAGGGAACCACCAGGCAGCAGCGAACAACTGTCAGATTCCACAACGTACTAACTCTACACAAGCAGGGCTAGCATTGCTTAAAGGCAAGGGCTACATCGACGTGCAGTACATCTTAGTACACAGCGCTAACATACCCCCGTGTGGGTAATCGGGATTAAGTGTCATGCATAAGGACACAACGCATCTTCCCCTGGTGGGGATCGAACAGTGGACTTTTCGGTTTGAAGTCCAATGCCGTAACCATTGAGCCACCGCGCTCCCTCCCTGGTAATTAATACATGCATCAAATAATTGCGCAATTCAGTTAATCATGGGCCATAACACGCTTTTGACCACAACAGTATTCACCAAACTACGACCGGTTCGTCAGTAAATCGCAAACTGACGGTGGTGTTTCGTTTATAACTGTTTGGTAGAATCGACGATGGCGTGATGAATGCCAGTGAATGTATTTGAGCATCGCATGCATTCATATGCCGGTTGTGTTTATGAGCATTGATCTAAATACACGCAAAAATTTAATTAAACTGTGTACCCTAAATGCCGTAAAATAATTTTTTGATGTGGTACGTACGTACCACATCAAAAAATATTTTACAACCTAAGGGTCCATTATTGGACTAATATGGCAAAAGAATTTTATATCAATTAAATTTCGCATTTCGGCTTCAGACTACTTAGAAATTATAAGACGGGTATGGATTCTTGCCCGCGGATAATCAACACTTAATAATTTCGCACTTGCAAGTTAGAAACCAGAATGGGCGTAAAGCAAAAAATTATAACAATGGCCCTAATGGACGAACTTAAGAAATTGTTTAATAGCGTAACGAATTCAATATCCCTTTTATCACTGTAAGCCGTCGATGAAAATATATCGCGATTTCATTGGATACTCTTCGATAAAGAAGAAACCGTGCAACAAGTATTGTTTGCTTACGAATATACGAATATTACACGACGGTTTGGGCAGTAATTACTGGTAACTCTTCACCCGACACGAATAGCAGGCGACACCAATAAAAACTGTCTTGCATAATTGACTAGACATTTTCAATTTTTGTCTCAGAAACATAACTCATGATCCCTCATTGGAACGATCTCAACGGGCTCGTCCCATTGAGGAGGTAATAGGTTATGTTTTGAGGCAAATGTTGAGAAAATCCTATCTGAATGACGATTTTTTTGTGAATAGTGCTGGTCAGTTTTGGTTTTACTTCGGTAAAAGGTTAAATGCAAACCAAGGCGTGAAAGTACTTGACTTTCACATTTCTTGTTAATCGGTTCATTGACTCTCGAGTTTTCCCTCACACATGTATTTTTGCGTTCCATGTGAAAGGTTTAAATGCAACAATGCCACAAGCCAGGAAGAAAAGTGGTAGATAAGCGCTTTTACATCTTGATCTTTCCAATTACTTCTCAAAGAATTATTAGTTTACAAGTCAGAGTGAGGAGCATGGTAGATCCCAGATTGTTTTAACCCTTTGACTAACATAATGGAAAAAAACGCAGTAACAGCCATGTGACTTGGGATCCATTTGTACTCCAACCCTATCTCTAGCACACCAATACCTTTTTAGGGGGTCCCATCTACTAATGGTTTATGGTGGGTGGGGTCCCGAGGACCCTCGCACTCGACATCTGCGCTTTAATGGGTATTTGTCTTTAGAAATATTTTGCAGTGTGTTGCGTTACAGTCATTTTAACCCCGGAGCTCCTTTTCACACCCGATACCCCGACCCCAACATTCATAGTATATCGAAACCTCATTTAGGGCTGGACCATCCACCTTATGGTTTATCGGGTAGGATCCTTGGGTATCTCTCATTTTTAATAGCGTGCTTATTCCCCATGTAGGGGGGGGGGGGGTCTACCACCCCCAAAGCGGAGGGTGCACAGTGTGGGTCCCTGGGAATTTCT
This sequence comes from Pictodentalium vernedei, assembly GCA_031216915.1. Taxonomy (NCBI): domain Eukaryota; kingdom Metazoa; phylum Mollusca; class Scaphopoda; order Dentaliida; family Dentaliidae; genus Pictodentalium; species Pictodentalium vernedei. Next base: position 626,439,714 of record CM062297.1, on the reverse strand, counting down.
CATTTAATAGCGTGCTATTTTCTGATTGAGATTTCGTTGTTTTAGCCAATGTTTTACAGGGTTATTGAACTGGTCGCTGAGCGCCTCTCATTTTATTGATCTAATTTCTCTTGGACCTCACGCCCCCCCCCCCCCCTCCACACCCTCTAAGGTTGCAGGGTTGGGTTGGGTCCCTGAGCATCGTTCATTTTATTGCGCTATTCCCCAGTTTCCTTGCTGTTTGATGCTGGCTTACCTCCTCACTAATGGAAATTGTTTATATCGTCAACGTGATCGATCCTGCGCTTGCCAACAACGTTTCTCCTAAGTCCTTTACGTAGGATGCAATCAGAATAGGTGACAGGATGCTTAAGGCCTATCTCTAGTGGTACAATTGTTGTTGTGATGTTTCTCAGGCTGAGTTCACTCTGCACAAACTTGTACTGTGTTTTTATGATTCCTACAAAACTTTCTCCAAATCTCAGACCCCCTCCGCCCCTCCCCGAATTTCCGCCACATTCCCTCCCTCCATACTCTGTCATAAGCATTTTTTTACACCTAAGACATCTTTCTCTTATTGAATTTTGTTGATTGTATCATTTGGGAAACAGGAAACAAGTCGTCAGTAGCTCTTCTTCCTTTTAGATGAGATTAGATTAGATTATTAATTTAACGGTATAGATAAAATGCAATACATGATAATTTTGATTCATAGAAATACATTATTATAGCTTGTATTAGAAATGCATTTACAAAACAACATGGAATCAGTATCTATACCGTAGGGAGATGACATAGCCAGATCTTCTGTCTACCTGTCCACTCCTTTCCAGAACCATTCCGGGTTTTCCCTAGGAATCCCCTTTCTTTGACAATTAGAGGACTTTGCATATTTTACAACTAACTGATATCCCTCTTTAATTATCTAAAATTTACCTATCTCCCTCTTTATGTATGAATGTTACCCCGTTTTCCTTCTGCTCTTTCGGGACCTTTTGCTTTGTAACTCCTATGTTAAATAGATCTGCGAACTGTTATACAGTTGATCCCCTCCTCTATTCAAAAACCCATTGGGACATTGGGAATTTCCTCAGTGCCTGCTGCTTTGCCATTCATTAACTTGGTGACTGTACTTCTCCCACTTCAATTTCCCTGCATACTCGGTCAGAAAAATAGTCTGCATTTTCTATCTTACATTCTAGAGGGTTTCCTTCCCCCATCTTCTATCATTTACCCTCGCCCTATGCTTTACCATTACTGCTGCAATGATATCCTGGTCATCAGTGCTTCTACCATTCACCTTAATACCTGGGGGTGGGGAGTGGGGGTGCTTGTTAGTTTTGTTTATCCATTTTCAGAATACACTGGAACTTGATCATCTCTCACCCCCGTGTTTATCTTGTTGTTTTTCATGAGAATACTATTCCGCTCTTTTCAATTTTTGTCCTTGATTAAATTAACTATTTTCGTTCCTCTTCGTATACTTCTTTGACTCTTTTAGTAACTGTATCATTTCACCCCTTGAGTTTTCTACTTCTAAATGCAGTACATGTTTTCTTCCTCGCTTGAATGTGGAGTCCCACAGGGCAGTTGCCTTGGTCCTGTTCTGTTTCTATTCAATATTTCAAAAATGTTCGCCATCATTGAATCTCACCTGCCTGATGTCCATGGTTATGCTGATGACACACAGGACTATTTCTCTTTTCGACCATCAATCAAGGATCAAACTAAAGCTTTAGAAACTATTGAATCATGTATTTCGGACATTCGCACATGGATGGTTTCAAACAAATTAATGATAAATGATGATAATACTGAATTCCTAATAATTGGTTCACGACAACAACTCACTAAAGTTGGCATCAATTCAGTGAAGGTAGGAGATTCCGCCACCAGTGCAAGTAACAGTGTACGTAATCTTGGTGACTTCTTCGACTCTACATGTCTATGGACAGACATATTACAAATTTGTACAATAAGGCTTTCAGAGGTCTATACAAAGTTAAACAGATAAGACAGTTCCTCACCAAAGACTCAACAAAAACCCTATTTCATGCCTTTGTAACTTCACATTTGGATTATTGTAATGCCTTACTGTTCAACCTTCCACAATATCAGTACTCTCGCCTGCAGATGGTTCTAAATGCATCAGCCCGAGTGGTATGTAGGATATCATGTTCTCAACACATCACTCCTGTTCTGAGGGATATGCACTGGCTGCCAGTCAAGTACAGAATAATTTTCAAAACTTTATTATTAGTTTTTAAGACACAAAACAACATGTCTGTCACCAGCCTACTTAGAAGAACTCCTTAATACCAAGAATGTGTGTCAATACAACCTGATGTCCGATGGTAAAATGCTGCTACATGTTCCAAAACATAGGTGTAAGACATTTGGAGATAGGTCATTCTCATTTGCTGGCCCTCACTTGTGGAATAATTTACCAGAACACCTAACAAGACTGTCAAATGTCAACCTTTTCAAGAAAGATCCCAAAACATACCTGTTTCAAAAAGCCTATAAGTGATGTTCTGGACTGTAAGATACTGTATATATTCCATTTGCATGAGCTCAGTAAGATGTACATCGCCTTAGAATATGGTTCTATATCTTCTGAACTAGAATTTTGGCGCTATATAAATGTGTATATTATAATTATTATTATTACATGTTTAGCTCATTACGTAGTCTATATCCTAATTCCTTTTTCGACTCTCTGATTCTCCCAATATTTTCCCTCTCAACATCTATTAAACTTTATACTATTGTGTCGGCCAACCCTTGAACGTTATCCCCGTTTGGTACATTTTCTAGTTTTGATTTCAAACTATCCCGAAAGTGCCCCCATTCGGTTTTCATTCCCACTTTCTATAATAAGTTGGGTTAAAAGACACCCAAATCAACTGAGTTGAGTGAATATGAACCCAATTAGGTTCATATTCAACTCAGCCGATTTGATTTGAGTTGATTTTCAACCCAACCGATTTTAGAGAGCGCAGCTTCGAATATACTTAAAGGTCATTCTGTGTTTTGCTATTCTCTTGTACTTAACCCTTACAGCCATCGGGTTACGATCACTATCTAAATCCGGAAGTCCTTCTTCGTCATCTATTTCCATGTCTATAACTTCCCTCCATAACTATAGGGCTGTGAGTTCAAAGTCAATAATTGTCTTTCTAGCATTCCTTTCCTACGTTCATTTACCCTTACACGTTGAACCCTTCTTCAATATCTTAAGGTTCAGTTTATTTGCAAATTCAAATGTTTCCTGCAACCAACAGTGATTTTTTCATCCACTTCCACTATATATTCTTCTTTGTCGTCAATGCGTCCAATAAAATCTCCCGTTAATATAACATGAGGCCCTGTATTGTCCATTTCTGTAAAACTGATCTGAGGGTCGCCTTTAACTTATATATAAACACCCTACACTGCCACCCTTTCTTTTTTGTTTTGATTTTCGCCCATATCTCGCTTACTACTGGATATTTATTTATTTATTGGGGTTTAACCTCGTGTCGGGAAGTTTTACGGGTGGAGAAAGCCGGAGTACCCGGAGAGAACCACCTAGCAACGGTGAGCAACTGTCAGACTCCCCAACGTACTAACTCCACACAAGTAGGGTTAGCATTGGTTGAAGACAGGCGCACCATCGACGTGCAATACGCCTTAGTACACAGCGCCACCGTGTCCCCACGTGGGCAATTGGAATTAATTGTCTTGGCCAAGGACACAACGCGGTTGCCGCAGGTGGGATTCGAACCGAAAACCTCTAGACTTGCAGCCTGCATCTCTACCTACTGAGCCACCGCGCTCCCTTTCTACTAGATTTTAGGTAAGTCCGTGATTATGACAGGGCCCAATTCCTCTTTGATATACATACCTACTCCTCCTCCCTTTTTGTTGTATTCTAGCCGCCGCACTCTGAACCACAAATACCACTTCATCCGGTTAATTCTTTCTTTCTGGCAAATCCGTGTCTCGATGAGAACTATTACATCACAATTCTTTTCGACCACGACGGTTATGAGTTTGCTTACTTTACTACGGACACCATGGACCTTTCTGTATCTCATTCTGAAAACATATGACTTCTTCGGGGTGTCCATTATTACCTTTTGGTCTTGGTGAACCCCGTTTTATCTATCCATTTTAGATTTCTGCTCTCCAAATTTCTGTTACATCCAATCTTTTCGCTCTCGCCCTTCCTTATGCTGAAAAAGGTTACTCTAACTGTAACACATTCCTTCCCAACACCTCCGTAAACTCCAACTTTGATGATGGACGTCCCTACCATAATTTTCATTCACCCCAAACGGACCCTCATGTGCCAACAAAAGGTATCACTGGAGCCTTGCATTACTCCTCTAGTTTTTCGTTCTGCCTAACAATTCTAGAATTCCAGCTACTATCTCTTATCATCACTCGGAGGAGCCCCAACACCACAACACCCGCATTCCTACCTTGTTACGTAGTAATCGAATCAAGTAAAGCAGAACTTGTTTATCGTAATGAAAAGGCACTGTACCACTATCCGTGGTTTCTACGTATGATGTACACATGCGAGTTTTCTTGATAGCCGACAAGTATAGAATAGTTGTGACGCCAGTAACATCGTTGTCTGTCTATGATAAAGGACGGTTTGATAGTTTGTAGTAGTGACAAGTGTTCAGAGAGCTGAAGTCTGCCCATACACTTGCCAAACTATGACGAATGGACAACAAATGTCAAGTCATGAATAGATTTAGAAATAATAAAATTGCATTTATACGGACTTCAAGGATCAGGTTAGTGTGCGAATAAACAAATGAGTACATATCCTGAAACGGTGGTGGTGGTTGAAGGGATAGGGTGGGCTCGAATATAATATTTGTGTGTCATACTTATTATTTCCAGGAAAGATGCCTGGGATGTAATATTCAATTATTTCCTTGCATGCTGCAGGCGGATATTCCTGCTCAGGATAGGACCTCTCTTGCTACTGAAATAGGTAAAATGTGGACAGATTGAATCAAATTTTACCTTTGTAGGGTTAGCATTGGTTGTAGACAGGTGCACCATCGACGTGCAATACGCCTTAGTACTAACGCCACCGTGCCCCCACGTGGGCAATTGGAATTAATTGTCTTGCCCAAGGACACAACGCGGTTGCTGCAGGTGGGATTCGAACCGAAAACCTCTAGGCTTGCAGCCTGCATTTCTACCTACTGAGCCACCGCGCTCCCTTTCTACTAGATTTTAGGTAAGTCCGTGATTATGACAGGGCCCAATTCCTCTTTGATATACATACCTACTCCTCCGCCCTTTTTTCGAACATAATATTTGTGTGTCATACTTATTACTTTCAGGAAAGATGCCTGGGATGTAATATTCAATTATTTCCTTGCATGCTGCAGGCGGATATTCCTGCTCAGGATATGACCTCTCTTGCCACTAAAATAGGTAAAATGTGGGCAGATTTAATCAAATTTTACCTTTGTAGGGTTAGCATTGGTTGAAGACAGGTGCACCATCGACGTGCAATACGCCTTATGTTCCTGCTTAGGATAGGACCTCTCTTGCCACTGAAATAGGTAAAATGTGGGCAGATTTAATCAAATTTTACCTTTGTAAATTATATGAAGTTTTCACAAATGATTGCTGAAGTTACATTTAGATGATTTGTCATCAGATATAGTCATGGCTGATTCAAAGTAGCCATGATGATATTTGATGGAATTTTTTTAGAAAATACTCAGCAGGTTAAGAGTTAATGGTCGAATCTGCTTCCTGTAAGACATTTTTATGCAAGACGGATGCTGTTCTAAATTCTTCGTATCTTTAAGCTTTGACAGTCTGATGTTCAATAAATTGTAGCCCCAAATTAATTAATAAATAATTAAATGATAAATACCTAATTCACGCTCCAAGACAATGGAAATTTTAAACGTCAGAACATTTTCTACATGGTTTTGTTTCAAATCTGTACGGACGAACTGATTTCTTCGACTCAGTAAAACGAATTCCAGTAAGCGCTCCCATCCAGTGTAAAAGTGATCTGTGTTTCCTGTTTAACACAGGAATCTCAAATAATGGGAGATCTGTAATGATGCCCTTGTTCCACTGTAATTCGTAACAAGAAAAACAAAATTTACCTCTGATTAGTAAATTCGAGCCTGAATGCACCAGAACTAAACTCACTAGAAACAGAATTTTCGGGAGCAATTTACCATAAAGAAACTAGAAATGGGTTTTCGTGTACAGCATTTAAATATTTTCATACAGAAATCAAATAATTTTTAAATACATAAGAAAGAACTTTTTGTGCACCAGATTTAAGGAGTTCCATACAGAAATTTAAAATAGATATTGATGAAATCAGAAATACATTATTGTGTACTATATTAGTAGAGTTTCTTGCTGAAAATAGAAATAATTTTGACAAAAACCCGAAGGTCTGCAGCTGGCCATCCCTTCATATTTCAACTCTGGTACTGGCCCCCATTTCAATATGCTATACCATGCCTGATATATAAGTGCTTTTAAACTTTTGACCCGGCCCTCTTTCATTATGTTGAGCTCCACCCATTTTTTGAGTGTTTAAATAATCTTTAGGAATGCATTGGAAGGAGTGGTTCTAAAATGTGAATACCAGTATCTGTGAATTATGCAATCAATGACCACGAGCTGACCAGAAAGACCATAATCCATATTTTGAACCTCCAGTGAGGTTAGACTCATGTGGTGTCGGTCGTAGGTCCATAGTCATACCATGTGTGAGATATAAGCATGACTAACTTTTAAATTTTTTGGCTCCGCCCACTTTGGAAATTCATTATGAACACCAGGAATGCATTATTGGGTCTTAAAATACAATTCCCAGGGGTTTGGAAACATACGCTCTATGACCCCTCACCACCGGGAGACAAAAGTGACCTCGATCAATATTTTAAACCTCCAATGAGTTTTTGTCTCGTTTGGTGCTGGTCGCAGATACACAGACCATACCATTCTAGAGATATAGGAGAGACCCATTTTCGGAATTTTTGAGTTCTCTCACTTTTTGTAATAAATACATATATAAACATCAGAAATGCATGGGGGGAGGGGGGGGGAGTAAAAATGCGATTTCGAGTAATTTTGAAATAAATACTCCTGATGACACCAGTACCAAGAACTATATTTCGATCCCCCAAATGGGGTTTGACCCATTTGGTGTTGGTCCCAGATCCATAGGTCATACCGGCCTTGAGATATTAAGTGTGACCCACTTTCAGACTTTTCGGCTTTGCCCACTTGTTTAAGTGTTGAAATACATATTTGAACGTCGAAATACATTCGGGGTCACAAAATGTGATTGGTCAGCTGATGGTTAATTTCCAGGTTCCTTATTTTGGACTTGGTCGACAAGGGTTAAAGGATACTTTAATAACTAAGTCTAATACCAATTGAAGTTTAAAAAATAAATGATTAACGTAATTAAAATGTATCGAGTCAAAAGGTAATTGAATGGAAGAGCAAACCTCTAAACCTATAAATATAGGTCAGCCTATCCTGTCTAAAAATAAATGAAGCAGTTATAAATCAAAACCGGATAGTACCACCGAACAATATGGCAAAGATTATAAGTCACCTTTTAACTTGTTACAAGATCTTATAAAGAGGTATGACCTTAAATCGGACCGAGGTAGTTAGCTCAGATAAGCTATTGATTAGTTTCGCTGAATTATTAATTGAGAACTTGCGTTTTGATTTTGCAGTAAAAGATGGCTGCTTGTTTACAAATTACAGTCAGTAAATGAGAGATTGTCTTACATAGATGATTTTGCTGCCCAAACTAGCATTGCATCAGTCACCTGCTTTAACACCTAACAATTTGCAACTGATTACGGGAACCAAAGATGTTTACAATAGTAACATTTACTGTCATTAACACCAGTACATAGAGTGTTAAAAAAATAAATGTAAGCCTTCCTAACATACCTTTGCACAATAATAAACTGGAGTTATGACAATTGTTTGACAAGTTAAACTAGTCTCTCTAAACAATGTTTAGAGGTAAACTTAGTGCTTCAGTTATAAAATTGAAAGGAACACGTTTGACGGAATGTTTCATTTTATAAGCAGGCACGCAACAAATTAAGTCTTCAGTTTAGATTTTAACTGCCAGAAAAATAATGAGATGAGCCATAGAGGTAATGAGCACACAGTTCTCAGAACTTACTTCGTCACACCATGTCCATAGTCCGTACCATGCTCGAAATACAGGTGTGATCCACTTTCAAAATTTTCGGGTTCGTCCACTTATTGAGTATCTAAATGCATATATGAACGTCTGGAGTGCATGGGGGTAGTATAAATACGATTCCAGTGATTGTGAAACTTCACCCAATGACCCTAATGGTCCCAGTGACCTCGACTCATATTTTAGTCTCCACTGAGTTTCGACTCGTTTCCGTTCGCCCCAGGTCCATGGGTTACATCACGTGTCACCGACTTTCAAAATTCTGGCTCAGATCATTTTTTTGAGTTCGGAATGCAATGGGGACAGTGTCATAAAATGCGATTTCCAGCTGTTTGGAAAATATACTCAGTGATCCCTTGGTGTCCTCAGTGACCTTGAACTCCAAATGCATTTTGACTCATTTAGTCTCCATCATGGTAACGGATTTTTAGGAAACAGTTAGTAAATTACAGGATGATATCGAAGAGTAGGTAGGAAGAGTAGGATAATTTATCTAATAGCATTTGTATAGACAAATGGAAGGAGCATTACGAATTGTTGGGTAGCCCTACACCATCAGGCATTTTTAACGTTGAGTATAAATCTGATATAATACAACAACTTTGCCAATTAGATGATCGAATCTCTCAGCCTAGGCCTCTTGACTTAGAAATTTCGGAATAGAAAATCTGGAGAGAGATATCAAAATTATAAACTGGCAAGTCCGGGGTTTAGATGGGATTAGAAATGAAATGATTAAATCGGTTATATCTTCAATTACCCCAGCTCTAACGAAGCTCTTCAATATTATTCAAAAAGCAGGATTTTTTCCGGAAAATATGGTCTGCGGGATTTTTTGTCTCTATCCCGAAGACTGCTAACGCGACAAATCCCAACCAATATCGGGATATCACAGTCACTAGCAGTACCGGAAACTTATACATTAGTATTTTAACATAGCGGCTAGCACAATACCTTATGTATAAAGGTTATCTTAATATTTTGCAAGCTGGATTCAGAGAGGGATATATAAAACAACCAATCACATTATTGTACTTGGACAACTGATTCACAAAGCGTTTCGAAACGGTAAAATGCTCTACGCATGTTTTGTCAATTTCAATAAAGCATTTGATAGAGTCCGGTGAGAGGTCCTGCTTATGAAGTTAATTGAAAAAGGTGTAGGTGGTAATTTTTACCGTTCGGTCAAGGAAATGTTCACATGTAATACACTGCATGTGAAAACTGGTAAAGCTTATCAAAAAAGGTTTTCTAATTCGGGTGCCATAATGCAAGGGAAGAATTTAATACCACTACTTTTTAATTTGTTCATAGATGGCATTCCTGTCTCTTTATGAGATAATAACACGTTTCCTGAATAAAAAAGAATTGCTATTCCTTGTTTACTGTATGCAGATGATCTCGTCCTTCTCTCTACTACTAGGGACGGCTTACAATCGTCATCAACTCATTTCATGATTTCTGTCAGAAGTGGAGACTCACTGTCAATAAGCAGAAAACGAAAGTGCTTAATTTCAACAAGTCAGGTAGAACGGCTACAAACGGTGATCTCGTACACATATCTCGGAATTGTTTTCACGGCATCGGGCAGTTTCACCAGAGCGTTATCGAACCTTGAGCTCGGGCGCTGAAAGCTTACTTTAAATTAAATCGTCTGTTTTTGTCAGTATCTAAGGATAACATACACGTGAGAGAAAAAACTATTCGATGTTCTTCTATATTGCTCGAAAGCATGGGCAGACCAAGCAGTCCGAAATAACTACCAGCAAATTGAATCGGTACATTTGCAGTTTTGCAACAGTATGCTGCAAGTACACGCGAAATATTGTAATACTGCAGTACAAGCGGAATTAGGTAGGTACCCACTGGCTATTGACAGAAATACTAAACTTGTGTCAATTTGGCTGAAAGCGGTAATAGTTCAGACCAACCCATTGTTAAGTTCGGCTTACAAGGAGATGCGTGGACTGAATCATGCCTGTACATCAGAAACTGAATGCATCCTTTCGACTTGTGGGTTTTACAACGTTTGGTTGGACCCAAACTGCTTCACGAAATTTGTAGAAACAATTAAAAACGCGACTCTGTGACACGCACGAGCAGACGTGAAAAAACGGCTCCACGCGAAAAGGTGTTCATTCGGAGAGTAACAAAGTTCGTTCATTCGGCCAAAGAGAACTACAGTAGGGAGTTTTATACTGATACACTTCCGGCGAAGGAAAGGCGATTTGTCACCAGATTCCGTATTAGCACTCATGACTTGGCGACGGAGCGGGATTGCTCTCAAAAGTCAGTACCAATACCCAGAGAATAGAGGCACAGAAAACAGTGTAAGACAAATCTGATCGAAGATGAACTACATGCTTTCTTAGCCTGTCCCAAATACAGCGTTTTTCGAAATGATCTTATGAACTTTGTCGGAAAGTGAATTCCGCACTTCAGCCTTCTGCGGCAAATGGAAAGATTACGTTACTCCTTGCCTGTGAAGATGCTGAAGTTATTTGCGAGGTCGGTCGGTTTGTAACCCATATCCTGACGCACAGAAAACAGTAGAGTGAATAAAGTTCAAAGTGGACATGGCTGTGTATGTACTTTCGGAAGCCTATCGTTCAATACCGCTGGTGAAAACTCCCGATTCTTCTTTGCCCGAGGCCGTGATCATCTAATTAGTGTCAGTTTGACTCATGCATCGTACGGCCACTCACGTGAGTGACGCAACATTGAAGATTAATCTGTTTAATCTGTTACTTTAATAATATGTATCGCATGGTTCACACAATGATTATTTTAATTGCTTGTGTGTTTTGTATATGCCATACCATTTTATTCTTGGTAGTGTAATAAGCTTTATCTTATCTTATGTTATCTTTGGTGTTGGTCCCATGTCCATAAGTCATACCATCATTGCGATATAAGCGTGGCCCAATTGTTTAGAACCGCCCACTTTTTTGAGTGCTCAAATACATATATGAACTTTAGAAATGAATTACAGGGTCATAAAATGCGATTTCCATCATTTCTGAAGAAATACACCCAGTGATTCCCGAGTGACCCACGTGACCTTGACTCATACTTGGAACTTCCAACGAGTTTAGATTCATTTGGAGTCAGTCCTGTGCGCATAGACCATGCTTGATCTATAAGCGTGTCCCATATTCAAACTTGGCCCTGCCTACGTTTTGGGGCTCAGAAAGTTAACAAAACTAATTTCATATTCAATGGTGATAGCAAATATTGTTCAATATTGACTAGAAGATCTGATGGAATATAGTACCTCTGTAATATATTTTTGAGTGAAATAATTCAGTTATATGGGTATCCAGATATAAAAGCCATTAACGGCCCAAAGAGCCATTATGAAGGCCTATTGAAACAGAAAATGACGAGATCTCATCGTTACCTATCTGTGTCCAGAGCGGCATTGTGGGCGCAGAGGGAGTTCTCCTGTTATTCTGGCATTACATTAAATAAAATCTTTGAGACCCATATTGAAGTCTTGAGATGATTAATAGCACGCCAGTCAAATACTCCATTTGAATAATTCATAGCAATCAAAAGTACAATGAAAAATGACTCCCCATACCATAGACGTATCGTGTGCTATAAGACAGAACTTTATAATATATAAAAATTATCTTGCATAGCAAAGGGTTTCTTTCAACTTGGATTGAGGATGAATTTGAAACATCAGATTAAAACAACAAGTTTACTCCTTGTCGGTCTAAAATGCAGTTAAAATATGAATAGCATATTCACACCTAATAAAAATAACCCACTCAGTTGGCTTATTACAGTAATGATTGCAACATAATCTATCACGTGTCTCTTTATCAGGCAGGAAGACCACAAATTTGACATGAGTTAATATGGAAACATTGCATTCAACTTTTTAATATTGATATAACTCATACTTTGGCGCTTAGCTGGTGTTTTTATGACCAGTAAATTACTTGCGGTTTCTTGACGAAAAGTTAGACCGTAAATTTAATGTCGCGCTATATATTAGAAGTGAAATTTCGCGCGTTAAAGTTAAAATATTGTTACCAAACATATGATATATGTTTGGTATGTACCACTCAGCTTGTCGGTTAACTTATATTATGGATTTCTAATTCCTGGAGGGTACCTGTAGTCTCTTTGTCTCTACATGAAAAAAATGTAAATCTGAAGTCGTGTTTAGCATTAGAAAGAAAATGCAATGGGTTAAAATTAAAATATTGTTACGAAACTTCCGATAAAAATTGAGTATACTCCCAGAGTCCAGAAATCGTTCGTTTTGGAGGCTTTGCCTGCGGCCTTCTGCGGTCTCTTTTCCTACTTGCGGTCTCATTTTTTGAGATCCGTGCCTACGTCGTACAGTCAAGTTTTTCTGTAGACATGTCACGAATTTCTGGAAAATAATGGCACAGGATTCTAACCTTAGTAAGAATGGAAATGTCATGAGAAAAGGGGTTTATAAAAAATTTCTAATGCGAAAATACGTCGTCTGAAATCTTCCGTCACCGCATTCGTTACATAGGGCAACATAATTTTCGTTCAAAGACTATCGGGTTCGGCGTAAAAGTATATTGATAGAATTGAATGTAAACTACATTCGAAATATTCCCCCACGAACTCAGCCGGTACAATTTGTAACAAAGAGTCAAATCTATTGTTCACATATTTTGATTTCTAGGCATAGTCAAGAAAAAATTCCCACATTATGAAAATTGCATTTTCATTATAAAAACTCCTCCGAGCTTTTATTTGCTATTGCTTCCAAATCTGACAAATTGTATTACAAGATATAAATATGGTAAAAATCGCTTGGGACAACACAGGATTCACAGCTGAACATGCCAATTTGATTTTTTACGAGATGGGCCAGGTTACTGCAAACAAGAAAATTGTTTACATCTGTATCTCTTCTGAACACTGCATTGTAATGAGGAGAGTACTGTGATTTGATGAGAGGAACATAACCCAAGTTGTAAAGCGTTAACTTCTAAAAATGTTGTTGGGATTTCCAGATGGAATGTTTTGCAGAACTGGATGGGAAATACTCAGGTTTTCAATGAATATAGAAATATTATTCAAGCTTGTTATGATTGTGCAATATAATAATAGTTTATGTAAAAGCAAGGTAGAAATAACGAATTTTACATATTAATCGATCCAGTATAAGAAAGATTCCATTTTTTGTTCCCCAAGTCAACTGAAACTACATGAGAATGACATTATTTGGAATACAAATTGGCCCGGTAAAAACGCGCACGCTAAATGACTACTCCTGCTGCCCAGTCGTGCTAAATTAATTCACAAAGGTGTGACACGTTTGCTTTAAAATATGTACCGGTTGTTTTCATTTCTTGTCATTGCGGTATTTTGCCACTTCCTGTTGTTTCCCTACAACTAATAAACCAATGTATCTCATTGGTTGTTCATTTCCAGTGTCTGTTGCTTTCTAGTTGCTTGATTTCCATAGCAAGGGATAAATCATATTCGAGTTTTCCAACTCGAATTGGCTATATAAGGCCGCCTTCACTTAGTGACCACCCCCCCCCCCCCCCCCCCGACACACACACACACACACCCACACACAAACACACACACTCTTCTCAGCATAAAAGCTCTAATTCAGCTGCGCTGGTACAACTGCCTTGTTGAGGTTAGTTGAGGGGCTACTCCTTGCTCCCCTATTCAGGGGTGTTAAGAATCAGAATCTATCCTCAATATAGTGGAGTAACCCAGTTAAGGCCACACCATATATAAATCGTTGTCAGTCTATGGCCATCCAAACGTTTTTGGGGGATAGTCAAATGTTTATATAAGGCCAGCCATAAAACCGGAAATTGAGTCAAACTTAGTCCCTGTGTTTTTTCTTGTTTTTTATATACAGCACACTAATGGCAATGTCACCCACAAGAGGCCATGGTTTAAATTAAAATATTACAGCTTGGTTAAGTTAAAACTGTTCTTTTCACCCCACAGTCACATGTTTTGTTGATAATTATATTTTGATTTTTTTTTCTACTTTTGTTTAATTGTTGTTAAATAAAACCTCGTTAAACTCATTCATTGTTTTTTTATCCACTTATCTGGCTGAGTACTTCAAAGCCTTACGGATTTGACGTTAACAGGATAAAATCTTCTGCATATTATTATACTTAGCCCAATCCTGTTACATTTTTGGCGAGGCTTCCAGGATTTGAAAGGTTGCTTGGACTGAATATGGATCCGGTTGCAAGAGATAGTTTACATAGAGTACGGAGTCCAGCTGAGGATGGCCAATTTGGAAATATGAGTCTAATGACCGATTCTTGAAGTACACTTTCAGCAACTTGTGCAGTAACAAGTTCAGTACACCCTTTAATGAGTACAAGACCAAAAGTTACTAGTGTTCAAATTCAAACATGTGTAGGTACCCCAGCTTTTCAAGCTGGATCTTTGCACGCAACAGCTGGGGATACTCGGAACAAAACATTGTGAGTCCCCAGGAATTCTGAGGCCTACCTTAAGTCAAAATGTAATGGGGCCTGGGTCGCCAGGCTTACGTTTTGATTATCTCCCTTTGATTTCGAAAGAACTAATGTTTCAGGGAAAATTCTGAATTTAGGTATTCATAGTGAGAGCAATCTGAAAAGTCCAGGATAGTTGAGTTTGCCAGCTAAAAAGTTACAATCCTATAGTACCACAGCAATTAATGAAATATATTTTGATTATCAGCCCCCTCAGTTCAGCGAGTCACGTTTTCATAGGCTGCATCGTGGGTATATTCCTACTGGGATGGAATGTTTAAGCTCCAGCGAACACCTAAGTTTATGTGCTATTCCTTTAGAAGCTGCTCCTTGGAGAGCTGTAGATAGGACAAGTATATTTATATTAAGAGAGGATGCAAGACAGTTACAGAGGCCTACGGAGCCCAGACCTGGGGCACATTTTTAGGAAGATTCTTCTAGACGTCCCCCAAAGTTTCCTTATTCAGGATATGAGAGGGTAAACCAATTTCCATCTTCCCCAATATGAGACCATGGCCTTTCCTTCCCTACATTGTGGAACAAAAGTTTAGTTCATTTGCAAAATGATATCCACAGTTTCTGAACACAAAAAACAGGGTTGATTTTAATCACGGTAATACAGGTGATCATAATCAGGGCTGTGGTCAGTAATCTTCTTTACTGAAAAGATCTAAACCTGCCCCCTCAGAAAGGTCTCTTCCAAAGTTAAATGAATCCCCACACAATGTTGGTAAATTAGGAAAAGTGGATGTTGGGCAGACAAATGATCATTCTATTGACCCCGAGGTGTGGGTTGGGTTGGGGGCGGGGGGGGGGGGGGGGGGGTCCTATAATGCACTAAACATTTACGTCTCCTTTTGGTCACTGACAGAATGAGTTTTCATAGGTTCTTTCGAGGTATGTCCAAGAAAGCAATAACTTTTATCATGATCCATTACATATAGTAAGGTCACACACGAGGAGAAATTTGACTGGAAATGAAAGGCAATGGGCAACCCCCAGGGCTGAAGCTGAATATTGAAATACTTCTCACAAGGTCCAAGGCCAAAATGCAAAAGAACTGCAGACATATGATAGACCTTCTGACTTTCAGAACTACTTGATACATTTTGAGCAAGTAGCTGCCTGGAATGGTTGGAACCATTGTGAAAAATCGCAACAGTTGATAATGTGTTTTGAGAGGGTCTGCTCAAAAGATATTGAGTGATCTCACTCTTTGTCAAGTTAGTAATTATGCTGAGGTTAAACATGCATTTCTGCTACGCTTTAAACCTCCTGGCCGAGAAGATGCAAGTCGAATGGAATTTCGGAATAGGAAAAAAAATAGAAACTGACACTTCTGCTGAATTTGGATTTGCCTTGCGGCGGCTGGCTAATTCACCATCTCTTGACTTACCTAGCTTGGCAAAGGAAGCTTATACTATTGATCAATTTATTAATGGCTTGGGTTTTTATGAGCTCAGAAAACATGTCCAATTTAGTCGGTCAAAACAAAAACTCTGGATGAAGTAAATACAAATGCTGTAGAGTTTGAAGTTTTTGATGGACCTCATAATACCATAACCAAGTTGGTAGAAACAGAACATTTAGTGTCTGTGGAACAGGAAAAGAAAGCTAAAAGTAAGCAACACGAGCCAACTGGCCAAGACTTTATTAAGGTCATTCGTGAGGAGTTTGGCAAATTGAATAAAATTATAGAGGATGCCCTTAACTTAGATAAAGGGATTAGAAAGTAAAAGAAATGTTTTAACTACTGATATAAAAAGTGTTGCTGTCACACTGTTGTCTGCATCTGGTGACAGTCTTTCTGTTCCTGGAGAAACTTCTTTGAACATCAAAATTGGTAGTTTTTGTTCATAATGTAGTTGTAGTGGACTTGGGTAGTTTGTCTGGATTAATTGGAGTAGACTTCTCAACTAAATATAATGTTGATTTGAGTTTCAGTCAAAAACTCCTTGAAGTACATGGCAAATGTATTGAACTTTTTCCACAAGTTGGGAATCATTGTGCTCATATAAGGTTAGAGGACTCTATAACAATAACCCCTGAAAGTATAGTTCGTGGTATTGTAGATGGCTCATATGTTTCACCTGAAGGTTTAGTCGAACCAGCCTCATTGGTTAAAACCAAAGGCTTGCCGATGGCTCGAGCTGTAGTGAAAACAGAAAACAGTGAAATGTTTATGTTAGTGATTAATGTTGGTAATAAAAGTGTAAAGATTAATGGTAATCCTGTTGTGGCAACGCTTTCCCCAGTGAACATACTTTCTGACGTGGGAGAAAGTGTCCCAGATTTCAGCTCCACAGTACTGCCTGGTCATTTGGAGTCACTTTTTGGTGGCATGTCAGAAAAGGTAAGTCCTGAACAAAGAGAAAAAATAAAAGATTTACTGACCGAGTATCAAGATATTTTTGTTGGGCATGATGGTAAATTTGGTAAAACAAACTTGGTGGAGCAGAGGATAAATACTGGAGAACATAATCCAATTAAGATACCTACCAGAAGAGCATCTTCTGCTAAAAGGGATATGATTGACCAGGCAGAACAAGTCAATGGTCATCTCTTATAGTTTTGGTTTCTCGGGGTGATTGAAGTGTTAAGTTTTTGTATTGATTATCGTAAGCTAAACTCGGTGACAAAAAGGATGCTTTCCCTTTGCAGAGAATAGATGATGTGTTAGATACTTTGGGTAATGTTTAGTGGTTTAGTACCTTGGATCTCGCAAGTGGATACTGGCAGGTTGGTATGGACGAACTAGATAAACCCAAAACAGCCTTTGTTACTCATAAGGGGTTATATCAATTTATCGTAATGAGTTTTGGGCTCTGTAAGGCCCTGGCAGCATCTACAATGCTAATAGAATTGGTTTTAGGTGGCCTACGGTGGTCTAAATGTCTTAGTTATCTGGATGGCGTCATTGTGTGCGGAGCATCGTTTGACATTGCAGTAGACAATCTAAGAGCTGTGTTTGACTTCTGCACCCATTTTGGCATATCCCACCAGATTTATTCATTTTTGATACTGATGCCTGTATAACTGGCATTGGACAGTTTGGGGACAAAAGATCATAGCATATGCAAGCCATACCTTGAGTAGGTCCGAACAAAATTATTGTGTCACTTACAGTGAATTATTGGCTGTTGTTACCTTTTTGAAACAATTCAGACACTATTTGCGGGGAAAAAAATTCTTGATTCGAACTGATCATGCCTCTCTAGTGTGGTAAAGAAAGTTTAAGGAACCAGAAGGGATGCAAGTCAGATGGATTTCTATTATCGATACTTACAATTGTGAAATCCAGTATAGAAAAGGAAGTAACCACTTCAATGCTGATGACCTTTCAAGAAGAGCCCAAAAATGTAAACGTGAAGATTGTACTTCGTGTAGAAAGGAGATTTCTAGTAGAATATCATCTAATGTTGATTCATCTAACAGCTCTCTTTAGGTAGGCAGATTAGATTGTAAGGTTTTGACAGTATTAGATGAGCCATTACAGAGTGTTGCTTCTAACTGGGAAGATTCCCGGTCACCCAATCTGTTGAGGGTGTGTCAGGAAGAAGATTCAGATATAAAGCACATTCTTTTGTTGAAACAGAAATATAATGAAAAACCACCTAAATTTGTGTTGGCAGATTTGAATCATAATGTAAGGATATTGTGTAAAATTTGGGAGATATTGGAAGTTAAGGATAATATTCTCCATCGTGTATGTGAAAAAGGCCTCCAAGGGAATCTTTATATGCAAATTATAGTATCTTTTAAAATTAGGGACAAAATATTGGAATTTGTTCGAACACAAGGATCTGGGAAGAGATAAAACGCTGGAAGCGCTTAAAACACGCTTCTGTTGGGTTGGAATGAGGAGAGATGTGAGGAGATGGTGTTATGGATGTATACTGCGTGCCATGCGAAAACCTGGGGCAGGCAAAGGAAAAT
Organism: Pictodentalium vernedei; assembly: GCA_031216915.1. NCBI lineage: Eukaryota > Metazoa > Mollusca > Scaphopoda > Dentaliida > Dentaliidae > Pictodentalium > Pictodentalium vernedei. The sequence continues at coordinate 626,421,075 of CM062297.1, read as the reverse complement.
CTCCACTCCAGCAATATTCTATTTCAAAGCCTATGCAGAAAATTGCAATTGACATTTTGGGAGGTCTTCCAGTGACCCAAAATGGCAATGAATACATTATTGTAGTAGGTGACTATTTTTCAAAATGTAAAGAAGCATTTGCTGTTTCTAACCATAGAGCCTATACTGTGGCTGACAGATTAGTCAATGAGTTCTTTGTACGTTTTGGTGTGCCTTACAAATTCACACAGACCAGGGAAAAAAATTGAATCTGAACTTTTTAAAGCCATATGTGATAAATTGGGCACAGAGAAGATTAGAACAGCTCCTGATAGACCACAGTCTGATGGGCTGGTGGACGGTTTTAATCGCACATTAATTCATATGCTCTCATCCTTTGTTAACGAAAATCGGAATGACTGGGATGAACATTTACCATAGGTGATGATGGCATATCGCTCCACAACCCATGACAGTACAAAGTGTAGCCCTAATTTAATTATGTTGGGCAGGGAAATTAATTGCCCTTTAGATCTTATGGTTGGAAATCCATTGGCAAATAAGAAAGAAATTTGTCCTGTACATTATGTGCACTGGTTACAAAATGCCATGAGACACTGTTTTGAATTTGTATACAAAAACTTGGGAAAAAGATCTAGTAGGCAGAAGAAGTATTATCATCGTGGCCTCAAACCGAGAAAATTTCATCGTGGGGATTGGGTTTGGAGATAGCATCCTCCAGCTCATTCAAACAAACTTGGTCAAGGTCGGATAGGACCTTATCTAGAACTTCGAAAATTAGCAACTGTTAATAATGAAATTCAGGAAAACTCACATGTTCCACCCATAGTAATATATTTGGATCAACTTAAACTATTACAGGAAGGGCACCCCCAACGGGTGGATCGATGAAGAGGAGAAAGTTCCTTCTGAAACTGAGACAAGTGCTGCTGAGGGGACGTTATCAGTCCACAGGAAATTCAACGGGCTACCTTTCGTGGTGGACAACTAGGAGAAGGGGGATTCTTTAAGTGATAAAACAGGATTTGATGTAGGGATAAGTGAACCTCTGAAAGAAAGTTCTTTAAGGACAAAGCGGGGTAGAATTGTAAAGCCTAGGGGTGTTTATTCTTCATGATAAATAGTCATATTTTGTCAGAGAAGTCACCGAGAAAGAGATACCACAGTTTACAATCTATTTTTCCGACTGCTGGCTACAGGCTGCAGGCTGAAAATGTTATTTGACGCTGAAATAATAATATTGATTAAATGTTTGGGTTTTGAAAGCAAGCTTGAAAGCAATGTATCTTGCTGTTTTTGCTGGAAATTTATGTGTTTTTCCTGTTTTCAGAAGTGTAAGACCAACTACAATTAAGTGTATCAGAGAGAGATTTGATGAATTAGACAGAGACCTACGACCTGTTTTTTCCACGAGAAGGCATGCCGAGTAATGTTTTAGGCTGTGACTCTACTGTTTTTAAAAACTATCAACAACTGAGGGTCCATTTGGGATAATGTAAATGATGCCAAGACTCGTCCAGACGTAGCAGTACGTCATTTCGAGAAGAACCAGCGTTTTGTGGATCCTGGGGATGCTCTTATGCCTACGGAGTCACTGTCAGCTCGTCGTGATGAGTTCAGAGATAATATTGCTAGGCCACGATGTCAGCTTGATTCTTCCAAGACGGCAATTTTGTTGGACAGAGTGGATACTACAGTAGCGAGGTGTGAGGGGGTAGAAGTTAAAATTTCTAGTGATGGAGAGACTGTTTGTAAACGACAGATGAAAAGACATTGGCAGATGATGGATGTAGAAACTGATCTTACGGAAGAGCTTGCAACCAAGACAGGGTTCTTATCAGATCACCGAAGTTAAGCAACGTCGAGCCCGGTTAGTCCATGGATGGGTGACCGTTTGAGCGATCGATTCGGACTCCCGTGTTGTGTCCTTGGGCAAACAGTCAAGGCAGACTTTACCAAGTTTAAAAAGACAGAATAATTTCAAGGGTATTTTGTTTCTAAACGGTACAAGTAGATCATTCTCGGCAATTCATATCACCTTCCAAAGCCTACAAGCCCACTGTGACTCCCTAGACCATCTACTTGTTGAAATGAATAGCGCTCAGAACATATTCAACGTCATCGATTTACAGAGGTATTTCAACCCTCTGACATCTTATTGTCTAGAAGGGTATCATCAGTTACAAAAAACACAAGACCCACTGGCGACGATGGACGCGAAGTTTTGAGTTCTTCATTAAAGCTGATATAACATTCAGTATTCGGCATGATCTTTCCATTTTTATACCTCATGTCTTTGAGTCTCTGTTTGTCAACTGAGTTATTGGAATTCATCGAGAATAGTTGGTGTAATTTATAGACCCAACACGGCCACGATCCCTAAAGCAGACAGAGGCTTATTCATATCAAAAATCGACTACTTAACTGATGAACTTAATAAAGAAAGGAAATCATTATTAATCACGGGCGACCTCAGTACTGACCTATTAAATCAGATTCTCATCCCAAAACTGGTTTGTTTATGGAGCAAATGTTTAGAGGGGGATTTGTGCCTGTCATTACCAAACCCACCAGAGTAACACCTCATTCTGCTACACCCATAGATCACATTTTCTCCAATAATATTGCAAATCCCTTTACATCGGGTATAATTCTTACGGATGTATCTGACCACTTTGGAATCTTTTATATTGAACCAACAAACACAAACAGGATAGGTTAAAACCGACTTTGACCAGAAACATTAATTCCACCACTATTGAATACTTCAAGCTACTGTTGTCCCAATGTGATTTTTCTCAAGTTATAGAATCAAATTGTCCCGATGAAAGCTACGAAATCTTCATCAATGCTTACATGAATGCCTTCAACACAGCATTCCCCCTGCAAAAACACAAGCCAAACAAGAAATGTATTAAGCAAATGCGCTGGATGACAAAATGACTTCTTATCTCTGCCAATAATAACACAATTTTCAACAAAAAACTAACATCTCCCACAGAATTGAATATCGAGAATTACAAAATATCCTGTAAGCTATTCAATAAGATTAAAAAACAAAGCAAAGCCATGTATTAAGAAAATCTCTTCTAGAAAATAAGAATAACATTCGAAAAACATGAGAAATCTTAAATAAAGCATTAAACCTTTCAACCCGGTGTGCATAAACTTTTACGTGAAGAAAAAAATGGTAGTGGACGAGTAGATAATGAAAAGAGCAAACAGTCTGAAGCGAGGCTCGGTAACAATTTAATCCAACAGCTCGACACGGCTGTTGGATTAAATTATTACTGAACCTCCCAACAAACCAGGGTGATTTCGCTCATTTTGTAGTTGACAGTATTGACTGAACTGATACCGTCCAGAATGAAAGGGTTAAACATAAACAAAAGGAAACGTACCTTGCCTTCACTATTCCATCTTAGTGATAGTAATAAGACAATATATGAACCAAATACAATTGCACACAAGTGTAATGCTTTTGTGAAAGATTAAATAGAAATTGCATACATGTTGACTGTCTGGAGATTTATTAGCACTGAGAGATTACACTATACAGACAAGCATGAGCGCACAACGATAGAAGTGGCCACTACATGAAACTCAAGTACAGTCACTACCCAGTTATACTGAGGTGAACTCAAAATCCCTAACACCCTCCCCAGGCACGTAATGAAAGTTGCATATTCAGTCAAATGACTCCAGAAAGTTTGAAGAGTTAGTCCAAGTGAATTAGTTTCAAACTGAACACATCCCTGTTACACCTCCCAGCTACGAAATGAGAGAGGTAAGGTCGGAACGTTGATTCACCTTCTGAATCTGCTGTTTCACTGGAAATAATTTTTTATATCTGTTCATTTGCTTTTAGTGCAGCCTGTTTCCTAGGTCTTAAATTGTCAGATGTTTGAGTTTGAGCTGCAGTGTTGTCTCCTTGCAGGATGGTATTACCCACATTAACTTCAAGTGGGTAAAAACACAGGTACATGTATTGGGTTTAGAATGGAACATGTGTTGAATCATCAAATATATTGTCTTTCTTTGCTACATGTCTGAGTATCAAATTGTTAGAAGACCAGGAACGTACATTAAATCCACCTTTTGACATTGTATCTCATGTGACATTGTAAAATTCCAGTAACTTTTCTTCTGTAGCAGAACTTTTCATAGAATTGTCAATATAAATGCTGGGAAATAAGTAGTCATAAACACTGAAAATTTAAGTATTGTAGCATTCAATATAAAAGGCGAGCATTTGGTACCTGGTACCAAAAATAACTACATTGAACCTGTACTCAATGAAACTAGAATCAGGATTACTTGGGTTGGAAAGCCCAAGGAATCTCATGAGATCTTTATCTGCATCATTTAGTTTAATAAGTAGAAAGCTTTCTCGATATCTGAAATTGCAGCATATCTATGTTGTCGAGATCTGAGCAAAATAGAAGAAATGTCATTTTGCAGTGGTTGTCCTGTTGCAAGATAGTCATTGCGACAAGGTGATGTGGAATTTTGACGACAACTGCTGTCATATACAATTCTCATGGGGGTTGTCACTGATTGTTTAAAAACAGGATGGTGAGGTAAATGATGACAATTTCCTTGCTTATGTGAAGTAGCATCAACTGGTACCTTTTTAATAAAGTGCTTTAATTCTTGGCTTTTCGTAATTATTTCATATTTAAGAAGTAATTCTTGTTTTCTAGACAGACGATCCACTGTTGAACGTGCTCTTTTATAACATATTTCAAAATGTGTTGGAAGGATATGATGATCATCTAACCAAGGAAGTGGAGCTGCATATGAACCATGAGAAAATCAAAGAGCATCCATGTAGGAATGTAACAATTCCATTTTAGTTTTGTCATTAGTTTCATCTGAAATTCCAAGAGATTCTGATGACCAGAATGAATTCTTCTAATAATTTATAACTTGTTTGTTCAGTTACAATGTTAAACACTGATGTCGGTTTGTAAGTACTTGTGCTATCTAGTACTGGTCCAGCTAGGAGATATCTAAGTTTAGATTTAACTGCAATAAGTCCAGTCCCTCCTTTCACAAATGTATTCTCAACAGTATCATAGTAATGGTCTGCTCCAATAAGAATGTCTATGCAAAATGTACTAGAGTCTTTCACTGGGTGTGCAAGTTTCAAACCAGTTGAATGTGAGTAAGTGGAGACACTATCATCAGTTAAGCAGTTCAATGGAGTAGATATCTGTGGAACCACCGACAATTTGAGATTAACTTTATTATACAGATTGGAAGAGTAACTATCACAATAGCCAATAGTTTGGATTCATGTTTAGTGGACCCATATGATAACAAGTTTATGCATGTAGGCTGTTATTTTCATAATTCAGTTCAAGTTTCTCAGCGCATTCTCTCTGGTAATAAATGAGAACTGCAGAAAAGGAGTCCCAGATGGTCTGCCATTTCATTTGGTGCCCATCAAATGGATTAATGGTAAATTTGGGTAATTTTGTATGTGAACTAGCTTCCTTGTGTATAAAGGGTTTAGCTTCAGTTGACAACTGTCGGGATTTTGGCTGGTTTTCATAAATATATTGTTCATGAACACCACGTCTTTCTTGATCGGAGCGCACATCAGCTTCATTTGAAACACTCGTGTAGTTTTCATCATCTCCCAGTGGAGAAAGATTCAACATCTGATCAATCACTATTTTACGAGAGTTAATTTTTTCATCAATAAGAGGCAAGACTCTGTTGAGTTTACTAATATCAGGTTTCTCCTAAGAATGAAAATTCACTATCACGTCTGCATCATTTAAAATCCCTGTAGGGTACCCACGAAGAGCTTTACTACTCCTTAGAAGGGTTAAATGAGACCACACACTATATAGAGAAGCATGAGCGCACAACAACAGAAGTGGCCACTACATGAAACTCAAGTACAGTCACTATCCAATTATACTGAGCTGGAATCAAAATCCCTAACAACTGCTTTTTGCTAATATAGGAGATCAGACCACCAAGCTGATACCCAAACAACATAAGTTATTTACTGAGTCCCTGAATGATCCACACCACGATACCTTATTCATTACACCAACATCGCCTTTTGAAATTACAAGGATTGTAAATGCCATGAGACCTAAGTTAATGCAAGACTGTGAGAATCTTCCTTCCACCATCCCTAAACACTCAATAAACTTGGTTGCGGCTCCACTCGCACATATTATGAATACTTCTTTCAGTCACGGTGAAGTTCTGGACGGGATGAAAATAGCCAAAGTAATGCCTGTCTTTAAATCGTGAGACGAGTAGGAACTTACAAACTACAGGCCGATCAGCATTCTTCCCGTATTTTCCAAAATTCTTGAAAAACTCATGTCCATAAGACTTATAAATTTTCTACATATAAAATTCGATATTCTTTACCAACATCAATACGGGTTTGGAATAAGGCATAGTACTTTACATGCGACTACGCACCTGTTAAAATATATATGGCTCTCGTGAACAACAAAGACAGAAAAGATAGTACGATAGCCCTATTCCTGGATCTCTCGAAAACCTTTGATACTATATGGCATGAAATATTAAATAAAAAAACACAATATTATGGAATAAGAGGTAATGCAAACAACTGGTTTTATAGCTGTCGTCTAAGTAGGACTCAATATGTGTCTCTTGGAGACAGTAAATCCAGTCTAGCTGAACTAACATGTGGAGTTCCTCGGCCCTATCCTCTTTCTCATAGAAAAAAACACGATATACATAAGTCACCAAAGATGAACCTCCAATAATTTGCAGATGACACCTCGGTATACAAATCTGGTGCGGATATAAACCCTCTAGTCTTGGATTTTGATGTGAATGCATTAAATTTAACCCATGTCACAAAGAAAAGAATGTCACATACCTACAAATACGGGTAAATAATGAAATTATTAATAAGGTTGGTTATAGTGAGAATGAAAAATATGTCAAATTCCTTGGTATACATCTTATAAGGCAGACATATCGCATATTTGTTCGAAAGCTGCTCTCGCCAACTACGCCCTCAACAAAGTAAAGAAAGTTCTCCCACACAAAGTAATGAAAACTCTATATTTCTCATTTATACAAAGCCACTTGATTTATGGAATTTTATTGTGTGTGTGGGGGGGGGGGGGGGGCGCTCAAAAGTCTGTAATCGTCTCTGTAGATTACGGGAGCAATCAACAAGAATTACAAACAACCTCACATACTATGCCCACACTGACTCCCTTATTTATCAACGATAATATACTGAAGATTAAAGATTCATATAAATTACATACTTCCCTGTTCTTATTTGATTGGAACAATGGGAATCTCCCAGGATCATTTGATGACTTTTTTGCAACCGTGAACAACGCAACTTTTATGAATTCTCGCCAAACAGGTCCCATTCCTAACCGTAGAACGAGAACTGAAACGCTCGATACCTTCCCAGTCTTTGCATTCCCTAAATTATGTAACGAATTGGATATTGACCTTCTGGAACTAACCAACAGGGCAGAATTCAAAAACAAGTTAATAGCTAAACTTATTTTCTCTTACTAGAATAACATCTCTTGCTTAAATCCTTATTTTCCCGACTGTGCTGTCTAGCCCTAACTTCATTTTTATGTGCATCCTCGGCGATCTAGTCCAGTGCCTGTTATTTTCCTAAATGGTCAACAAGAACATAATAAACAACAGACGTTTTTTGTTAGACTGTGCTTTGTGCATTAATGTTCTCGACCTAAATCAGTCTGGAGCTCTTCCGAGGCAGCCTCTTGACTTGGTCCTTGTCAAACATGTACACAATTATGTTGATCTGTTGAAAAGTAATTTTGTGTTTGATTGGGGCCATTTCAGCGGCTCCTGGTTGTCTTTGAAGTCCGGCCATCATGTGCACCACACACACAGAGGTTATAATGGACGTTAGCGTCTTGGGCACGGTGAAAGCTTAATGTAAACAGTACTGGGAATGCACAATGTTGTACACAGAGATTAAAAGATTTATATCTTTTTCTGGTTGTATGTGCTTTGTTATTGTAAACTTGGACATTGCAGATTTACACACATTTGTCAACTTTATATTTGTTTAGTATACTGGTGAATAAAACAGCAATATCAATATCAATAATGTGAACCACCACCACGGTAGGTGATGACCTGTTCAGTGGTGGTGCCACACATAATCCTTGGCATAGTCATTGGTCTGCTGCAAGCTGTGTGTAAAATATTACTTCCTGAATATTAATAGTTATTAAGTTTAAAAATGTGTATGCGCTTTCTTTAAGGAAGGGGGAGTGTGGCAGGTTTTCTATAAAATACGTACCGGTTGTTTTCATTTCTTGTCATTGAGGTATTTTGCCACTTCCTGTTGTTTCCTTGTAGCTGATAAATCAATGTATCTCACTGGTTGTTCGTTTGCAATGTCTGTTGCTCTCTAGTTGGTTGATTCCATAGCGAGGGATAAATCATATTCGAGTTTTCCAACTCGAATTGGCTACATAAGGCCGCCTTCACTTAGTGAAGGAAGCCACTTCTCGGCATTAAAGCTCTTATCCAGCTGCGCCGGTACAACTGCCTGTTGAGGTTAAATGGGGGGGGGGGGGGGGGGGTATTCCTTGCTCTCCTGATCAAGGGTGTTAAGAACCAGAATCTATTCTGGAATTGCTCAATTACGTGGTGGAGTCTATGTCTCATGACGGGGTTTCTCCGGTGGAGGTGCTCAATATAGTTAAGTAACCCAGTTAAGGCCACAACATAGATAAATCGTTGTCAGTCTATGGCCACCCAAACGTATATGTGTCTACTATAGCTAGGTCAAGCAGTATTGTAGGGCTCGGGGTAAGGCATAGTCGCTCAGTGCGGTATTGCGAGATATGCCTTGGTGGTATAGATTGGCAGTATAGGATGAATGGTATGTTGGTCTATTACACCCTTAGTTCTATTTACCTACCGAATCGTTTCTATTATCTTATGGCTGGTATTGATAGTTCGTAATGCTAGTGATGTAAAAGTGCTCCAGTACCGGAACTGTCGCTAGTGTGTCCCGGAGTGGTGAATGGAACGTGCCCACGGGGGTGGCGCTATGGAATAAGAACGGAACCGTTTGAACTGCGATTAATGAATGTAATGTATTTCTTCTTTGCTGTTTCATCCTTTGATATCTATTGTGTGCTTTCTTTATATTGGTGAGTATTATCATTTTTCATATTCATATTGTTTCATTTGCATTGATACCATTGATACCAATTTTGCATTAATTGGCGTGTCTGTTAAATTTGTCATATTTTGTGTAGGGGTTACCTAATATCGTGGCATTTTTCGAAGGTTGCGACGTGCTTTTACGAGTTACCCAAACTTTGTCTGTTTTCGATAATGAACGTTTCTACACTGCCAAAAGCATTGAAATTGCTTGTCGGTGCACACTGATTGTAATTTGTCAAGCTCACTCTGCTGTTGGCTTGCGAGTTTAAAAGAAAAAAAGATTTTTTTTTTTTTTGGAAGGCGGGAAGATTTCTAGTTGAAAAAACATCCTAGGAAAATATACGTCCCACGTCAAAGACGACCTCTGAATATTAATTAAAATGTCAGTTAATAAAATAAATATTAACACAGCTACGTATGACGAGTTACAAACCATCCCAAAGGTTGGACCTAAAATTTCAGCTCAGATAATCCAACGAAGAAAGGAGCTCAGATGCCTCTGTGGAGAGGACCTCGTCCAGATACCTTGCTTCGTGGGTTCAAAAGAACAATGGGCTGTTATAGATTTTACTCGTCCCCAAGTAGGTGAAAGGGTGGACAACTGGATTCCAGCAGACCTGGTTCTGACGCAAGGTTCAACAACCGGGCCGGGTCACTCAAGCTTGCAAGAGTCAACAGTCGGGCCGGTGGATACCTTTAACCAACACAATCCATCACCTGGAGTTTTAACGCCACCGCCCACCAAGGTAAATGGCGAACTCTACAGGTCTTTGGAGTACAGTTACAGGCACCGTTTAGACCATTCTGTTTTTACAAATGGGCCACTATTTTATAGTGATGGGGAGGAGGTGCAGGTTCAGGTTAAGAAGAGACTAGACTTATCGACCCTTGGCGACCAGAAGCTGACATCAACTCCTCATACTCCTCAACTACTACCCATAGGAACTCGGGCACCATCAGTGAAAGCTGAGTACGGTTTAGGGGGCCTATGGGGGCATGGACATAATGTACAAACCTCAGACGCTGTGACCACACAGTCAGTTAACATGAAGAAATTTGGGGACGGTTCGACAGTCAATACTAAAAGTACATGGGATTCTGTAATGTTTACCGAACCAGTGTCTGCGTTCGCAACTTCATCAGCGGAAGTTGGAGGTACGCAAGGGGTACAACAAATTTCCACCAATGTCACTCACTATCCTAGCAGTCCTGTGTCCATGACAACCTTGGAAGAACGGACCTGTTAGGTGAACACGGTTAGCGAAATGTCAGAAAATCATGAACAGAAATATTTACAGCCCGGAATAGGAAACCAAACAGAGGTGTCCAAAGGTTTACAAGGGGCATCTGCCACACAGAGAACCATTGCTGAACAACATGGGTTGGCTCATCTTCCAGTGTCTGCAGGTACTGCAATACCGGTGCTGATTCAACCAATGCCGACACATTCTGACATCGGAACATTTTCGGTGGTGTCGAATATGTTGCAAGCACAGGCATTTCCACGGAATGTCCCTGTAAGTGCTGTATCATCTGCAGTTCCAATGTGGACGACCCCACCGGTGACACAATTTAGTGTTGGAGCCTTACCAGCCGTATCGTTAGGGTCGACCACACCAAATGTTTAACAAACCATGATTCAGCCTAAAATGCCTTTTGCAAACCCAGTGACAAGCCCTATGCAATTCCATTCACCAAACAATTACTCTCACCCAAGTCAGACTGTGATGAATGTTTGTTCAAATTGGGGTCAGCCTCCAATTCAGCATTCACCTGTGTACACGACGGGCACCTAATCGGTATACGGCAACGCCACCGCTTTGGGTACATTTCAGTACAACCCAGGCAAACCACTTCCATGTATGGCTTCCCAGCAGGCAAATAACTTGGCGCTAGCGGGTGCGGCAACTTTTGCCGCTAATCACCCAATTACATGTACGACAAGTATGCCAGCTGTCGGTTATGCTAATCAAGGGCGTATGCAGTATAGTCAGGCAAATGTTCAAGCCATGCCCGGTTATCCCCTCTCCACCTCAACCTTATCCCGGACCACCACTTTCGCTGTTTGTGCCTCAGCCACTTTCAAAGACACAGGACGTCCTCGTCGGTCAGACGGGAGGTGCATCACCATATGGTTATCAATATCAATATCGTGGAGAAGGGGCGCACGCAACTGGCGGTGGCCAAGGGGTTAATTATCTGCAGGACCATAGATCCAGGTTTGCCCGTATACCCAGAATGCCAAGAGGTTTTCGTTATGACGGTTCTGAGTCTTGGAAACTGTTCAAAATAAAGTTCGATAATTATGCAGACTCACAGGAGTGGGAACCTGAAGAGCGTAAACAATCGTTATGCTGGTGTCTAACTGGGAAAGCCAGTGAATACTACACATTGCTAACTGAACAGACTCCCTAACATTTCCGTTGATCAGCTACTGGTCAAATTGGAGAGCATATTTGGGTGTCATGACTTGCCGGAAACAGTGCAACTGGTACTTACTCCAGCAGGCTAAGCAATTGCAGTCAGTCGCTGGCGGAGTGGGCACAGACGGTGCTGACTCTGGCAACCCGTGCCTTCACCGAGTGTTCGACTGAGTTCACGTTTCGACAGGTTGTACTTAAATTCTGTCAGGGGTGTTCAGACTCAACCGCATTCGATGGTACCGACATAATTATGCGGCTATTCGTGCAAAAACTCCGCGCCGTGATGTGCGACGAGTGTCATCCAACTCGGATGGTAGTGACGACTCCTCTTTCGTCAGAGCCGTACATCCAGGCAGGAAGAAGTCTAAAAGTCGGTACCCAGGGAGAGGGGATGCTGCTTCCGACTCTGGATCAGATACAACATCTGGATCCAGGGGTGCATATGCCCAGAAATTTGGTGGGCGTAAGCGGGAGAATTTGCATCATTAAAAGCTCGAATCCTAGTCCTTGAAACTAGCCTCGAGAGTATTCACAAAGTGTTGGATAAGATCTGTGGGGTTAGAGAAACTGGCTGTCAGACATGATTCCAAGTCGCGAGATTTTTCAGATCAAACGAAGGAAGATGAGAAGAAAAACAGGTCACGGTCACCATCGCCGGGAAGTGTCATTTGTTATAAATGTCAAGGACATGGGCATTACCAACGGGACTGTCCTTCCCGTGACCCAAGTAACCGTCCCAGCAAAGACAAAAAGGTCAAATTTCAGGACAGTTTAAATGGACAGGGGCGGGATCGAGATGTCTGAGTCCCAGGCCAATTAGCAATGACCTCACAAATAGTGTTAATGGTACCAGTGACACAGATATTGAGTTCACCATTCAAAGGGTTAAGTTAGCCTCAACAATTGAGGTTCCTGTGTTTGTTGCCGGTAAAACTGTTAACGCTGTTATTGATACTGCGGCTGATGTGACAATTATGACGGACAAGTTATTCTCACAATTGATGCCACCTCCGCAGGTCATTAAATTTTTAAAATTTAGGACTGCAGCGAGAGATGATCACATGAGGGGCACCTTAGTTGGTCATGTACATCTCACTATTGGTGATCGTGAGTTTCCTGAAAACATTTATGTTGCGCCAATAGAAAATGAGATGTTACTGGGGGTGGACTTTTTGAAAAAGCATGATGCTCATATCAGTATGCATCCAGGTTCTGTTTGTTTAGGAAATAGTAGACTTCCTACTTCCCACCTAAAAAGTGCTAACGATCCCAAGTGTGCTAGAATTGTGGTTGAACAAGGAACCTCGATACCTCCGCGATCAGTCATGTTGCTACAATGCGAACTGGTCCCATCGATTGCTGATTTCGTGATTGAACCAGATGCAAATCACAGTGATTTTATAGTTCCTGCCTTGCATATGGGTTACGTCAACCTTAAAGTCTGCTTTATAAATGCAGGCGATGCCATGCTGCGGGTAGATAAAGGGGAGTGCATCGGGGAAGCCGGCGAAATCTGCATTTTACTGTCACCAGACACCAGCGAGAATTCAGACCCAGAAATTAATTTGGTTGAGACCTGGTTTGGGGAAACTACCGCCCCGGGAACCACGGTTTGCCAGGTTACAGATACAAAAAGACTGATAGGGGAGCCACACATAATGACATCGGGAACTACCTGAGCTCCCGGAGCATCTCCGGGACTTGTTTAATCGCTCCTCAAAGTTAATTTCTCTGGAAACAGTGACACGTTTGAAGGAACTCTTGTATGAGTTTCAGGATGTATTTGCTCAGGACGAGCTTGACTTGGGGAACTTCACAGCTATAGAGCACTCTATACCGTTCATGGAGGGTTCCCGTCCTATTAAACAAGCAATGCGTCATACCCCAGCGTGTTTCGTGGATCAGGAGGAAAATCATTTGAAGAAGTTGTTGAAAGCTAAAGTGGTTGAGCCATCAATGTCAGAATGGGCTTCGCCTCCGGTCCTGGTGAAAAAAACGAGACACATCTGTGCGTTGGTGCGTAGATTACAGACTTGTACATTCTATTACACAAAAGGAGGTTTACCCGTTACCACGTATTGATGATTGCTTAGACACACTGAGTGGACATTCATGGTATGGGCGGTCTGACTGTCGTTCTGCGTTTCATCAGGTACCCATGAAGAGGCGGATCGTCTCCGTACAGCTTTCTTGACGAAGTATGGAACTTTCCATCTCTTGAAAATGCCTTTCGGGCTCTCGGGTTCACCATACACTTTGTGTAGGGTCATGAACCTTGTGCTCCAAGGGTTAAACTGGGACATTGCAATTGAGTATATTGATGACGTGGTCATAGTTGGAGAGTGTGAGCAGACACACCTGGAAAATATTGCGAAAGTGCTGGCTCGTTTCTGCAAATATAAACTCAAACTCAAACCGAGTAAGTGTGACTTTTTCCAGAAATGCACAGAATTTTTGGGTTGAAAAGTGAGTGAAAACGGCGTGGAAGTGCTTGATGCATCTATCAAGGCCGTGAAGGACTGACTGGTACCACAGAGCACCAAAGGTGTTGAAAGTTTTTGTGGTCTGGTCAATTACCACCGCTCATTCATTAAAAACTATGCTGACATTGCTTATCCTCTGTATGCAGTTACTGGTAAGAAGGAGTTTAAATGGGGCATTGAGCAGCAGCGAGCATTTGACGGGCTCAAGGAAGCACTGACGTCTCCGCCTGTTTTGACCCTGCCCAACTCAACTGACCTTTTCATTTTAGACACTGATGCCAGTAATTTCACAATAGGGGCAGAGTTGCTTCAGCTCCAAGATGGCGAGGAGACAGACATAGCCTTTGGTAATTTTGCCTTGTCGCCCCAACAGCGACGGTACTGTACAGCTCGCCGTGAGCTACTTGCGGTGGTACGGTTCACACGTCAGTTCCGCCATTATCTTCTGGGACGAAGGTTTCTCCTGAGAACAGATCATAGTAGCCTTCGGTGGCTCGTGAATTTCAAGAAGCCACAAAATCAGCTAGCCCAATGGATAGAGGAGCTCAGTATGTTTGATATGGTGGCCCAGCATAGAAAAGGAACTCATCAATCTAATGCCGTCACATTGTCGAGAATTCCAGTGGATGAAATCTGTGAAGGATACTTCCCTGGATGCAGTCTGGATGGGCGCCCTTGCTATGGGTGTAGATATTGCACCAGGATTCATAACAGTTGGGCAAAGTTTGAAGCTGAGGTAGATGACGTCGTACCTTTAACAAAGGGCACAGTAAAATTTGTGGATGATGGTAATCAAACTGTCAGACAGGTCGGGAAGTCCACCGACGGTGACGCCGAACCTGGTTTTCCGGTACTACCTTGGAACCCAGGAAACCAGTGGAATGATCACTTTGAACCAGTAGGTTATGTATATCCTAACACCAGGTGGACCCATTCTCATATTGATCTGGAATACAGCCCAACTTGTCACCCAGTTTTGAGGGTAAGGCACACTTCCCAGACTGACCGAAAATCACTCCTAGGTGACGTTTGTACACTAGACGAACTAGTGGATGAACAGCGAAAAGATGCAGACTTGATTCCTGTCATCGAGTGTTTGGAGTCTGGGAGGGAGCCAGAAGAGGGTGAGTTGTTCCGGTGCAGTGAGGCAACTAAGTATATCTGGATCAACAGGAAAAGGTTTCTTCTGAAAGATGGGCTGTTGCATAAAATTCAACGAGACGAAAGTCAAGTCCCAGTCATTCCAAAGAAATATGCACATGAAGTCTTAACCCTCTTTCATGATATTCCAGCATCAGGACATTTAGGTCTCAACAGAACAAGAGAACGCCTTCAGAAAAACGTCTACTGGTACGGTATGTCCAAAGACATTGAAATATACAGAGCCGCAAGTACTCAGTGCAGTCAAGGAAAAAACAGAACAAACATGCCAGAGGAGAACAAATAACATACCATGCAGGTGCACCCATGGAAAGGGTGCATATAAACTTTTTAGGGCCGTTATCACTCAGCCAAGAGGGAAACAAGTACATCTGTGTGATGACTTGTCAGTTCACCAAATGGGTTGAGTTCATCCCATTGAGGGATCAGACAGCTGAAACAGCTGCCAGCGCCGCGGTGAATGAATTCTTCTCGCGGTTTGGTTGTCCGTTACAGTTATTTTCGAACTAGGGCGTTTCGAATCCTCATTGTTCAAATCCATGTGTGAAGCACTCCAGATTCATAAAGCCCACAAAACACCGTATCGACCTTCGGCGAACGGGCAGTAGAAAGGCAGAATAGAACGCTTATGAATGTGGTTCGGTGTGATGTTGATAAAACCCAAAAGAATTGGGATAAATTCTTACCCCAATAAGCCGGCGCCATTCGGTCTTCGGTACACCGTCTGGTGGGTTTTATGCCTAATATGATGATCTTGGGACGCGAGGTGAACCACCCCACCGACCTTGTGTTCAATTTCCAAACAAAAACAAATGAGTATGAGAACGCAGCCGAGTATGTGCAAAACCTTGTTAAAGAGTCTAAACGATGCCATGAAATTGCAAGGTCAAACCTCAAAGTTGCTTGCGAAAAAATAAAACGTGATTGCGATGTCAAGGTCAATAAGCATGTATATAAGCAAGGGGATCGGGTTTACTTACTTGACACAGCTTCCAAGAAGGAACTCGGAAACTCTGCCCTTTTTGGAAATGTCCAGGCATCGCCGGTGAGGTATACACTCCGCATCTCTGTAAAGTGCATTTCAAAAATTCAGTCAATGTAGTAAAACCATGATCGAACGAAAACATGTCCCGATCGGTCTTTACCCCAGTGGCTCATCAAATGCCTGCAACATTTTCAAGAAACGGGTGAAATAGTAGTCAGAAGACAAACTGGAATTTTTTGCTTATGTCGTTAAAAGTCTGGTGGTAAGTTCATGTTGCAGTGCGATTTTTGTGATGAGTGGTATCACGGGGAATGCGTCAACATTACCCAGGAGGACGCTGACCAGATTGATGTTTATAGGTGTCCTATATGTTAGGACACTCCACTTAATCATGGTTTATTTAAAGTTTTCCAGATCATCGCGAAGTAATGTCGACCACTAGTGAAACAGATGAGACTGCATTGTTGCTGTCCGACCATGAGTCACTTTCACCACTTGGTCCACCAGTTCGTATGGACTTATCCCAGTCTCAGTCGCGCCAGAGTAACAAGACAAGTCAATCATCACAGTCAGTGGCAAATGTAGTGTCTATTGCTGATGCACCTGATCTTTCGGCGCACACACAAGAAACAACTTCTTAGTGTTGATTGACAGGTTTACCTTCATTAGCAGATGACACCGTACTTTGTGATGGGCATATCACTTCCTCATTACTCAACAGTGACCAATTGCTGTTGCTATCAGGACCATCTTCTGGTGGCATGTTAACGCCATTGTCCCATTTGAATGGAGATCCAATATTCTCACAGTCATCGGGAACGTCTTCTGGTGTGCAAGTAACAGCAAGTGTTTCGTATATCCGAGGGGATCCCCTATTGTCGCAGCAGCCAGGAGTATTTTCTGAAAGTCAGTCACATGTAGGGAATTCCTCCTACTCATGTGGACCATTTGGACTACCCACTGGAGCGACCTCGGCTGGTAGTTATTCAAGCGGAACAGATGTCAGCTCAGTAGTAGGTGGAACATTTGAATGTAAACTAGGAACGACCCCTGGAACTTTGTAAGAGGGAGATGCTAGATTTTACCAAGAGAGCAGTGCCTCAATTCAAACCATTCGGTATGGCCGTGAAGGATATGCATCTAACAGTGCAATACTGCCACAGAGTAATGTCAACCGACTATCTCAAACCACCAACAGAATGGAAACCGATGGGCAACCATCTACAGACACCATAGCTAACCCGGGGAACAGATGCGTGGTAACTGAATGTAAGATGCCTGTTCGGAGCCAGTTCGAGAAACATTTCTATCGGAATCATTGTCGGCCTTGTTGGTGGGTTGTTGACAAATACGAAGGCCCTATCCCGAAGCGTTTTCATGATGAGGTCCGGTCAGACCTTTGTAAGTTTTCAAGACTGGTATGTCCTGTAGATGCTCCCGACAAGCGGCAGGAGAAGGAACTGCCGAGTGCTTATCGCCACTCTCTTAATGAAAATATTAATCAGCATGCTCTGCCACATCCAGTTATTGTGAGCCAGAGAGCTCTTGCGAACATCAATGTTCTGGCACAGGATCTGGGTGTAGCCGCTCCAGCGGAGGGATTCAGGATCACAGGGCTCTAATTACACCAGGGATGCTACCGGAGCAAGCACCAATGGCCTTAGTCGCTACTCTCATTATTACAGACGAGTATGGAAGACATTTGGCGACTCAACACGATGCTCCAAAGAAGACGCGGAAAGAGAAGAGGGAAGAACGGTGGCACAACGCAGAGAGAGGTTCAAGAAGCCAGCACCAGAGGCGCCCTCTGGTAAGGTTGAGACTTCTACCATCAAAGCGTCAAAACCTCCACCTCCACCTCGTAAGCCTAGATCCAGAGCATCTTGTACAAAAAAAAAACAGATCAGGAGCAGAAATCTCTATTCCCACCTCCGAAGCCACGTGCTATATTGACTGGAAAAGGGAAGAAGTCACAACCACCGAAACCAGCGTCAGTCAGGAAGTCAGTGGTAACAACTACCACTAAGGGATCAGGCATTCAGCCAGCTCTGTCTTCATCATCTGCGTGATCCTCGGTGATTTCTGGAATTGGCAGCCATTTTCACCTCGATCGGATGAGAGCACATTTTTGTACGGCACCGGATGCCACCATAACAGAGATAATCAGTCGCCATCCCATGCAGGTCTCGATGCCCGTACATGTAGCGGGGGAGTACAGGTATACTGTGATCCTCGCACCTGGACTGATATTCAGCAGCTTCAGGATCCTTCCACGGTGGAAAATTGCTGTGGGGTGTCATCCGAAGAAGAGTCATGAGCTGGGGGAGAAGAACAACTTCGAAAGATTTCGACAGCTGGCGACTCACCCTGCTGTTGTAGCTGTTTGGGAAGTTGGCCTTGATCGCTCAAAGCATGAAATGAGGACAGAAGACATTCTACAACAGATGCTACATTTAAACGGATCCTCAGCGTGATTCGGGCATCAGAGAAGCCCTTAATTCTGTACATCCGTGGTTCAGAGAAATTGGCTCACGACACGTCTTTCGTTGCACTGGAGAAGATCATCACGAACACACGCCAGGGCCAATTCATTCATTGGCATTATTTCACTGGGTCAGAGGATATGGTCCGCGCCTGGAACTACCACCGGCCAAACACCGTTTTTGGATTTACAGGCGCGTGTGCTTCGTTCAATGAGTTCTAGAGGCAGGGGATACGAGCTATTCCACCCAATCGGATCATGATTGAATCCGACTCGCCATACTTTGGCCGCTCAGAACAACTCCTGCAGTTATCGGCAATGTTGCTGTGGAGCTGAGTCGAATCCTGGATACGTCTCCAGAGGAAGTGTTGTGGTGAAGTGTCATGAATGCCTAGTCATTTTAGGGATTCGTCTGGCTTAGGAGGATCCTATGGCAGTTAATCAGGTTTCCAAGAATGGAAACAAATTTTTTGGGTTTTTTTATTGTATTCTTTTCTCGAAATCAGGAGATGTTTTTATTTTTTTATGTTTTTGTGAGACTTGTTCTAAAGTTCGAACTTGTGATCTTTACCCTGATATCATTTGGACTGGATGTCCAGGTGACGATGTGAACAAATTGTAACTGAGTATTGTTTACAAGAAACCTTTAACGTCGACAAGAAGTCGAAAAGTTTAGTTCCTATCCTGCGGCTTGTGTGAACAGTTTACATATTGCTTGATGGGATTCATATTAGGATAGAGGAGATTCTTTATTAAAGAGGGGGAATAGTGACGTAAAAGTGCTCCAGTACCGGGACTGTCGCTAGTGTGTCCCGGAGTGGTGAATGGAACGTGCCCACGTGAGTGGCGCTGCGGAATAAGAACGGAACCGTTTGAACTGCGATTGATGAATGTTGTGTATTTCTTCTTTGCTGTTTCATCCTTTGATATCTATTGTGTGCTTTCTTTATATTGGTGAGTATTATCATTTTTCATATTCATATTGTTTCATCTTAATGCATTGATACCAATTTTGCATTACTAGGTCAGGCAGTATTATAATCGTTTGTTTAGAACGGGGGCACAGGAAGAACGGTATATACCCCTGTAGGTCCCCTGTTAGTCCTCGGTATTATTAACCAACCAATTGCTTTGTATTATTCTATGCCTGGTATAGGTCGTACGTTATGGCCGGTCAAGTGGTATTGTGGGTTGGGGGTAATGCCTGGTAGTATAGAACGGTAGTATAGTATGGGCGATATATACCTATGTGCCCCCCCCCCCAACCTCCCTACGAAAGCCATTGTTACTACTATAATCGCATTAATGCTTTATGTTATCCCATGACTGGTGTAGGTAGTATGTAATGCGGGGCCAAACGGTTTTGTGGGGTGGGTGGTGGTAATGCGTGGTCGCCTAGTGTGGTAGTATAGGTTGTACACGCTGTACCCCAACATGTCCCATGTTAGCCCTTAGCACTATTAATCCACCTAATTCTTCGTGTTATCATATGACTGGTATACGTAGTACGTTATGGCAGGTCAAGTGGTATTGTGGGGTGGGGGTGGGGGTAATGCCTGGTAGTATAAAACGGCAGTATAGTATGGGCGATATATACCTCTGCTCCCCCTCCCCCCCCCCCCCCCCCCCCCACTAAGCCATTGTACTACTAATCGACTTAATGCTTTATGTCATCCCATGGCTAGTATATGTAGTATATAATGCGGGGCCAGACATTATTGTGGAGTGGGTGGGTATAATGCATGGTCGCCTAGGGTGGTCCCATGTTGGCCATTAGCACTATTAATCCACCTAATGCTTCATGTTATCCAATGACTGGTATAGGTAGTATGTAATGCTAGGCCAGGCGGTATTGTGGTTAGGGGTAATGCCTGGTAGTTTAGAGCACCACGCACTGGAATTAACCCCCCAAAATTAGTGCATTTCAAACAGTTGTAACCTAAACAACTAGCTTTCAGCTGGACAATAAGGCATTTTTTCACTTATAGGCAAAGATTATGAGACGTTAATAATAACAAGTTGTCTTACCACTTACCATATTGATATGACCGATTTTCACTGAAGATACACGGGTGACACTTATCGAAACAAAAACATCTGACTCAATTAAGGCTGATTGTGGCGTTATAAATAAACTTTATTCGTTCAAAAAATGTGGCCGCAATATCAGAGATTTCATGGGATATTGCGATCACACCCGAAACACCTCATAAGCAACGGGCCTGAGACTAAGGTACAGCACTGTATTTGTTAGTCCAGGCAATGGCAGTGGAGCCGTAATGTAATTATGGGTGTGGTAAAACTTGCCTAATCTGCAATATAATTCTCATAAATCAAATATCTGCCCTGCTGTGTCCTGTAATGAGCTCCGATTGTTAATTATTCCTTTGCCTAACCGCAATAGTAGAGGACATCTGCAAAATGTTTCTTGAATAACTAAACAATTTCATTTTTTCTTCAAAAACGTACCTTGTTGTCCCTAATTGGAACGAGCTCGTTCCAATGAGGGGTCATAAGCTGTGTTTGTGGAAATAAATGAGAAAATTATAAAATCTGAATGACTGTGTAGGCGCCTCTCGTCCTTCTTATACCGATCTAATTTATTTCTCAATTCTGCTGATCACAATAGCCTCTCTTATCAGAATTCCCAGCTCGTTCCTGGTTCTAAAACTGATCAGAACCTAGGCAACGAATAGGTAACAATAGACCATTTCCTGTAAAAAGCGTCTCTGGCAGATTTTATCCCAGTATTTAATGGAGGATAAAGGTTCCGTGCCTTATCGAGTTGGTGGAAAATCGTAGGAGCTTGTAAGTTTCAATAAAATGTTGATGTGCGTGTTTTGATTCTAAAAAAGTGTAGGCGATAACTGTCCTGTAAAACTGTGAGAGAAAATAAAATTGAGGTGAGGACAAGTAGAAGTATGTCTATTTTATTCGGTGTGAAACTGGATAGTTGTGGAAGAATAATCAAATTTAAAGGCAAAAGACACATGGCGACCTATATTTTTTCAGTGTATTTCTTTTAATATGGGATAAACTAAGTGGATATAGGGTTGTGTTTACCAAAATGTGCTTAATGAAGTGAGAGAGACAAAGGTTGTACTATCGCCAATATCAAAAATTGGCTATTGTAACAAATGGCCAATACCTTAAGGTTAAAATATGCAATATCCAGGGGAGAAGTTAATTAATCGACAATAAAGTGCAAGATGTTATGTTGACGAAAACAAATGTCAAGTTGGAAGAATGTGATTTGTTAAAATTTTAGAAAATCTCTTTTCAATTAATCACAAATGTTGTTAGAATAGTGTTAACGTATATTACCTTCTCATATATAGTGTACACAAAATGCAGTTGGAAAAGAGTCAAGAAAAAAGTGCTAATTTTAAATTTTTAATATGGTTATTTGATTACAAAACAATCTTTCGATGTGATTCATAGGGAGAATTAATCATCCGGTGTTTAGAAATCATAACACTGTAAATTGTAATCGATGGAACAAGACATCAGCGAAAAAGTAAAGTGCAGTATTAACCGCTGGGACAATCTTTGTTTTAATCAACTGGGTCACAATAATAACCTGCCCACAGAGTCAAGGGAATATGGAAGTGCACTTCGTTAAATTGTAATGTGCAACGTTCAATAATGGTGATGCGTTTGAATGTCCTTCTGTTTCAGAACTGGATGACACTTGGTGTGAATCTCGCCCACATCTTTTGTCTGCGATCTCTTTTCTTTTTTCACAACGCTCTGTGTGCCACGTTGATTGCAAATATGGGAGCAGTGTTCACGCCGTCGGGTGCCAGTTTAGCCAATTGCAGTAAACAGTTTGCCTTGGCATAAAGGCATCTTCGTTGGCTAAAATTTTGGCACTAAAAAGTTTTTTCACTTCTGAAGGCCAGACATTGTGGCGGCGAAGGACGCGATCGATGACGAAACAAAAAAAATTGTGCACTTCTTTTGTCAGTAAGGTGTTAGAAAACTCTTGAAATAATTGCCAGTTCATTTATTAACCCTTTTCCTAACCTGAAAAGCAGACGACACTTGCAAAAAAAATTCTTGAATAACTATTTTTTTCATTTTTTTCTCAAAAACATAGGTTATGACCCCTCGTTGGAACGCGCTCGACGTTTTTGAGACAAAAATGAAAAAAATAATGAAAATTATTTGGCGATTTTTGAGAATAGCGCTGGCCGGTTTCGGCCGTTACGTTAGGTGAAGGGTTAAAATCTCGATCAATTTATTTGGATCAGATATTGAAGTACATTCCTTCCCTCTCCCATCCCATTAACGTTTTGACACCAAAACTCTGTGTTTGGCACTAACATATAAAGACTTGCTAAAAAATGTGGCCCCAGACAGATTCGGGCCAGCGTGAACATTGAATGGGAGACGACAACAGTGATTTCGCGTTTGAGACTACATTCTTATCTTGACCGTAGGTTTTTGGTACTGACTGATGGGATGCTAGAATTTATTTTGATAAAACGACAGTCACCATTTATTGTTTTGATACAGTTTTTTAACTCTCCAGAAAAAAATTTAACAAAACAAATAGAAGTTAACGAAAGACTTTCTTCTTCTGACTGAATCAGAAGCATATTTTCAAAATGCAAAAGGTGGGATCCAGTCATTAAGGATTAAGAAAACAAAAGCACTCAACATATTTTGGGCATTTACTTCATCTTCTGACGAGCTTCGATTTCTTTGGTGTTAATCACAGTTTGATATACATTTCCATGCCTGAGATATGAACGTCATCCACTTGCAAATTATTTAGCTCCACCCACTTGTTTAGTGCCAAAATTCATACAGAAGGATCTGACAAACATGAAGGTCTCAAAATGCGATTTCCCGATTTTTTTTAAAAATGCACTCACTTATTCCTGGGTGACACTGACGTATATTTTGAACTTATTTAGTTAAGGTTGAGGTTGGATGTGCCATACCGTGGCTGAGATAAAAGAGACGAGGTTTAGATTGCACAGGCAAATCGCCGAGTTAGGCTGATTATTTTTATAATGCCGTAATAAATAGCTGGGCTTTAAAATTTCAATAAACCCTACTAGTTCATCCCATAAAAACAAATAAATGTCAGATGATAAGTTGATTGTTAGAGAAATATAATAAAACGTATGTCGGAAGATGTCAATAATGTTGTCCGTTTTGTGGTCTTGTCTAGACGCATTGTCAACTAATCCTCACCTTATGGCGATTCGTCGATGGTTTTAGACAATAACTCGAATTAGATACAAGTCCCAAAGCATGCTCTTAACCCCATGCACAATGATATCAAAATACTTGGATTTCAAGTAGCATTTTTTCTCGATAATGAAACTAAGAATTTAACCAATTCGGCCTTGCTTGACAGAGCTCAATGAATTGATGAAATTCCAAGTTGCAAAGTAAGGAAAATTCAATAATTTATACATTGGTGTGAGGAGGATTAATGGAAATAATTCATATGTGTGTAACCTGCTTGTACTTTTCCATTAACCCTTTACCTAACATGAAAAGCAGACGACACTTGCAAAAAAAATTCTTGAATAACTTATTTTTTTCATTTTTTGTCTCAAAAACATAGGTTATGACCCCTCATTGGAACGAGCTCGACGAGCTCGTTCCAATGAGGGGTCACAACCTATGTTTTTGAGACAAAAAAATGAAAAAAATAATGAAAATTAATTGGCGATTTTTGAGAATAGCGCTGGCCGGTTTTGGCCGTTACGTTGGGTAAAGGGTTAAGTAGTTTTTTCTAACAACCTCCAAAAAATAAAAATGTTGATAGAACATATATGTCATAGTTTGTTCACCTTTATAGAGATATGAGACATAAATAAATAGAAGAGAAAATGAACAGAGTATCAAATTACAAAACAAGAAACATACAGGAAGATATATACGCATCCTTTTCAATCTAACATGTGTCCACTCTAAAAGCAGATTAAAAATTAACCCAAATCAACTGGGTTGGGTGAATATGAACCCAATTGGGTTCATATTCACTCGTCCCGGTTAATTTGGGTTGTTTTTTAACCCAACTGGTTTTAGAGTGTCGTGGTCCTTGGCATTGAAGGCATATTGGTGTTAAAACTGAATTACAGTACTGCACAAGTAAACGACAAATATGGAGATCACGTTCTTACAACAAATTCGTAGATGCAAAAGACCCAATGTAGAAACTGGCGTTTGGCATCGAAATAAACTTAAAGAAAATTCTAAAGTATATTTGGCAAAAAACAGTTTTGTCTAAAGAGAAATTGTCCCAAGTCATATAAAAAAAATCTGCATTTCCTGTGATGCAAGATCAAGATTTGAAAGCGGAAACACCTTCTACCAATTTCAGGAAACTACCGAGACCACAACGAAGAACGTTTTGCCACATAAAGCTATGAAAACCCTATATTATGCATTGGTACAAAGTCACTTGTTCTATGGAGTTCAAATATGGAGTTCATCGAAGTCACGTAATCGCTTCTATAAATTACAGAAGCGATCGATAAGAATCATAAATAACAAGAAATATAATGCCCACACGGACCCATATTCACCAAAGACAATATTTTGAAAATAGAGGATTTATACAAATTACACGCTTGTTTGTTTGTATTTGATTGGCACAATGGGAATCTCCCAGTATCGTTTGTAGATTTTTTTTCCACCGTGAATAATGAAACTTTTGTAAACACGCGCCAGACCGGTCTCATTCGTTGCCATAGAACTAGAAATAAAACACTTGACTACTTCCCGGCCTATGCATTCCCAAAATTATGGAATGAATTAGAAAAGGATATTCGTGAACTAACAAATAGGGCAGAATTCAAGAAAAAGTTAACATTTCATTTCATTTCCCTCTATTCGAACGACGTCACATGTTCGAATCCTTATTGCCCGAACTGTTCCACGCAATGCAATCTCAATACGTTGACAGATGGCCTCAAACAGTGTTTCGTCTGGATACTCGTCCTAGAGGGCCTTTATTATATACGTATGTGTAGATGTGCGGCCCCGCTGCACACATATATATGTATGTGTATGTATGTACATGTATACATATATATATTGTGTGTGTGTGGTGGGGCCGTGCATGTGTGCATGTGGGTGCACACTGAACCCGTATTATATCAATTATTGATTGGTGCTTGGCTGATGCCTTGTCGACTGAGCCCGCTTCTTCTTTTGGATATTAGCTATCATTTGCACCCACCCGCATAGGTTTCTCACTGTATGATGTTGTGAATGGAAAACAGAAATGTACAATGTTGCACATGCGTTTTTTTTTCCTTGTTTGTTTTTTTTCCTCTTTCTTTTTTACTGTTTAATCTTTTTATTTTTTCCTCTTTCTTTCTTTCTTTTTTTCTTATTCTTCTTCCTTCTTTCTTAGTTTTGTTTTTTACGCCCCCCCCCCCCCCCCTTCTATATGGGAAGGCAGGAAGACAGCCAATCTGGCTATGCCGTTCCATGCCAGTATACGTATTGTATTCGATCTTGCATGTTTGTGTTTATATTGTCTTTTGAATGTAAATATTGTATAAATGTATATGTACATTTGTAAACACTGCAATATTTTTTTTGTATACTGGTGAATAAACATATCATCATCATCATCATCATCAAGAAAGAGGAATTCATTTCAATAAATTACAATAATTTAGCATCCAGCGTGAAACCCAAGAGAGCTCATTTGATGAATTTGTCTGGCAATCGGTGGTGTAGTCATAATATATTCATCAGGAGAAAACTCAGCAAGAATCGCCCTCATTTAGTTGTGAATCATGTAACTCGGACTGTAACATCTAATATCCGGACCGATGAGAAGTCAGCGTCTCAGCAGCAATGGGGGTAACCTGGAGTATATCAGAAATTTTTAAGAAGAAAGAACATTTTATTTGGAACCAATAGAAGTAAACTAAAGTGAATTTACAAGCGGAATTGCGGTTTCATTTGGTAACAATATGGGGAACTTGAAGTATACCAGGAATTTACAAGATGTTTGAACTTTTCATGTTGTAACAACAGGCGGAACCAAAAGTATACCAGACATTTACAAGATTAATCAACGGTTCGATTGGTAACGTTAGAGGTATCCTAAAGTAAACCAGGAATGGGCAAGGTGAATGAACATTCAAGTTTTTCCGGTCCAGGAACATGATGCGTCATACTTTCTTTAATTAGGATAACTGCTAAGTTAAAGGGTGGGGTAGACCAATCAATATTTTCAAGACTGCACAACGCAAAAATAAATTGATCTATCCCAAATAAGAAATATGAGCTCTTCCAATTATTTCCATTGAACTGACATGGGAAATACCACCAGGGTTCAAAGGATTAAGTATACTAGGAATGTACAAAATGAATGAACGTTTCGGTTGACAGCAATAGAGGTAACCCGAAGAGTACCTGAAATTAAAAAGATGAATGGACGCTTCATTTGGTAACAAAACAATAGGGGTAAGCTTAAGTATATTAATCAATCAATCAATAAATGGTTGCATTATGGAGGTTTTCAAGCTGAAATTTTGACAAGAGAATACAAAGGGGTATAGTATCTCAATATAAATATCGACGGTCATCTATTCTGCAATGGATATATCTTAAAGCTCGCAAATCTTGCCCTTAGCGAAGTAAGCAAACATCTCACCAAAAAATCACCATATTCTGTTCCGATGGGGTCATTTCGTTATAAACAAAATTATTTTATGGAGCTCCTCTGATCTACAGATGGAACCTCATAAAATCATAAACAATAAGTATTATAATAAAGATACACACTGGCTATTTACCAAGTATATAATACTGAAATTAAAGTATACATTTAAATTGACCGCCTCTTTATTGTTGTTTGATTGGTAATAGGAAATCCTTCAGCATTCTTTTCATGTTTCTTATTTACTTATTTATTGGTGAGCACATATAGCCATATTGAGGCGATTTGTAGATTTTTTACAATACAAGCAAGGCTCTTAATCCCGAATGCCCACGTGGGGGTACGATGGCGTTGTGTACTTACGATGGTGCACTTGTCTTCAACCAATGCTGCCGGTGTGGAGTTAGTACGTTGGGGAGTCTGACAGTTGCTAGCCGCTGCTCGGTGATTCTCTCCGGATACTCTGGCTTCCTCCACTCATAAAACTGCCCGACATCAGGTGACTCTGGCTGTCGAAAGTGTCGTTAAACCCAATAAATGAATCAATCTTACAATACATAGCAGAGAGCTGTAACTCTTTGAAAGGCACATAACTGAAACTAAAACCTTAAATAAGTTATTTATAAGTTATTTATTAAATAAGCATTGCTCAATTTTCCTGGATCCCCTTGTGGGTGAGGATGGGTCTGGGGAGGGTGCATCGAAAAAAATATTTAGAAAAAAATATCAAATAGTGTCCCAGGTAGTGCGAATCTGGCCTGTGAAGTTTACAGGCCCCAAAATGTCGAGCTTTGTGGTAATATAAGCATCGCGTAAATTTTCTTGTCGCCCATACAAATTGCTGCAAGTGGAATGTACGCTACCGCTACTGGAGGCTGGATTTCCGCTCAGCGATTTATAGGAACTTTTATCCAGATTTCTCATCATCCGCCTTTGAATGGTGAGATCACGCCACGTGGTAATTAAATAAAAAACAAATATTTTTGCCAGTGTTACACTTTTATCACCTACCAATGTTAATATATATAATACGGCATGTTAATTTGGGACTTGGGATTTGTTCATTGACTTGAATAGAGGTAACCCGAAGGGTACCTGAAATTAATAAGATGAATGAACGCTTCATTTGGTAACAATAAGGGTAAGCTTAAAGTATATTAAGGATTTAGGAGATTAATTGACGTTTCATTTAATAAGAAAAATAGTACGCTAAAGTATACCAGAAAGTTACAAGATGGATAAACGTTTCATTTGGTACGAAAAGTAGTACACTAAAGTATACCAGAAATTTACAAGATGAATGAACGTCCTATTTGGTAACAATGGTGATAAAATAAATAATTCAAGGAATTCACAAGATGAATGAACGTTTCATTTCGTAACAATCTGGGTAACTTGAAGTATATACCGGGAAGTTAAAAGATGGATGAACGTTTAAGTTGCTTACAATAGGAGTAACTTGAAGTATATACCAGGAAGTTACAAGATGGAGGAACGTTTCATTTGTTTACAAAAGGGGTAACTTGAAGTATATACCAGGAAGTTACAGGATGGATGAACGTTTCATTTGCTTACAATAGGGGTAACTTGAAGTATACACCAGGAAGTTACAAGAAGAAGGAACGTTTCATTTGCTTACCATGGGGGTAACTCAAAGTATATAGCAGGAAGTTACAAGATGAAGGAGCGTTTCATTTGCGTGCAACTGTGGTAACTTTAAGTATATACCAGGAAGTAAAACGACGAAGGAACGTTTTATTTGCTTATAACAGGGTTAACTTAAATTATAAACCTGGAAGTTACAAGAAGAATGAACCTTTCATTTGCATACAATATGGGTAACTTGAACCAAGTAGTTACAAGATGAAGGAACGTTTCATTTGCTTACAATAGGGGTAAACTTAAAGTATATACCAGGAATTCACAAGATGGATGAACATTTCATTTGGGAACAATAGGACTAACATAAAGTATTCCAGAATCTACAAGATAAATGACCAGTTATCATGTCATTCGCCAGCAATTTACAAACTCTATGAATGTTCCAATGAGACTAAAATACTCGACCTCTGATTGGACGAGAGCTCGCATAGTGTTTTCCATGTTTACGGCTCCAGTAGCACATGTTACCGTCTGACATCACGACACGAAATATTTGAAAAGAGGTTACCTATTTCGCAATTATTCTATCAACGGAGTGACTTGCAAGCCGCTTCATTTTTGTAGATATTTCACACGTGCAGCAGACAATGCTCCAAATGGAGTGTTGTTTAAATTACAAATCAGTTTACGATTTGAACTAAGAAGGATGGACCTCGACATTTGCCTGTTTTATTGATTATTTGTCCAGTGACGTCGCGTGGTACACAACAGGTTTATTTTCTTAACTTGTTATCGTTAAAAGTTTTTGTGTTCATTTCATTAGTCCCGAGCCGCAGACTTCAGACCATGTTTTCACAATGACGTATATCTTGCAATAAGACCCTGCCCATAGCCCAAAACCAATATCATGAAATGAACAAGGCAACTTTTAACGATAATGTTTCATTTCGTACCAAGAGGGGTATCCTAAATAATACTAAGACTTTATAAGATGAGTGAACGTTTCATTTGGTAACAATACAGTTAGCCTAAATTATTGCTAAGAATTTACATGACGTGTGAAAGTTTCATTTCAAAACCATTTGAACTCGAAAGACGACTTTATGGACCAGGATCCTGATGCGACCTAAATTCATAAAGTAGATAGTTACTCAGTGAAATTGTGCCGTAGAACAATCAAGATGTTCAGCGTGCAGCCCGCTGCACGTTGAAAATACTTTTTGGTCTCCCCCCCCCCTGTAATACATATAGACTCTACCAGTTGATGGCTGTGAACTGGCATGGAGTATACCATTATGGTTCAAAGGGTTATTAATAGCGGTACCTATAGTATCCCAGGTAGGGGTACCTGTAGTATCCCATGAATTTACAAAATGACCTAACGTTTCGAATGTTTTTTGCGTGCCGAAGGCACGCAGCGACGGTGTAGGGTTGTTCTATCACCTTCGACTCTAGTGACGGTGTCCTTTTTCTTTTCTTCTCTTTCTTTGGTGGGGCTCCCGTTGGTGAGTTCGATTTAGTTCCCTTTACCGAAAGATTTCCCTGAATACTTTTGATCATTTCTTCTATTTTTCTCTTATCTTCTTTGTGTTTCCGCCAAAACTCATCGCTGTCTTTCTTCCGCTGTTCCTCTTCCGCCTCCAGTGTCCACCTTGCCTCCAGCTGCCCAAGGGTCTCCTCCTCTTCTTCTTCTTCCTCGAAGCGTTGGCTTGATTGGTCCGAGCAGGCAGGAGATTCATTTGCTAATAATAGGCGTGTCCGAAAGTGTGCAAAAACTTTATAAGATAAATGAACCTTCGATTTTTCTATAGTAAAGGTAGCCTACAATATGCCAGGAATTTACAAAATGAATAAACATTTCATTTGGTAACACAGGCTAACCTGAAGTATACAATGCCAGAAAGTAACAAGACGAATGCACGTTCGAGTAGGAAACAAAAGGGGTATCCTGAAGTATGTCAGGAATTTACAAGTTGAATAAAGATTATATTTGTGAACAATAAAAGTGAACGAATGTATGCGAGGAATGAATGGACGTTAGTAGTATGTCTCGGGCTTTTGAGGGAACATTGGCAGGACCTCGGTGCAGGACCTCGAAAGTGACGTCATGTTACGTGACGTAGTGGCGCCATGTTGTGTTGTCATGGTAACCCGCGTGAGCGGCCATCTTGTGACGTCATCTCCATGGTGATACGTGGTGTGAGTGCGCATGCTGTTAGGGTGATACGTGTTTCCGTCGTCCATTTTGTGTACTGGAGGCCGTCATCTTGGTTTCTATGGTAGCACGTGATTGCTATGTTACCCAATTTTTCTGCAATAAGACGGGGTATGTTCGGAGGGTGTGTTCAATTGTAGAAGAGTAAATCTAATTACCACAATCAACCCGACAATCCCTCCAAATCACCGAAATCTATCCCAACTTTTACTATTTCGAATTCTTTCAGAATTCTCTGCTTCTATTTATCTATGTAATAGTTTACGTCTATCTGACCATGTTCCTTTGCCCTGGAGTATACCCCAGTAGCGCAGAAGAGCCTCTTAGTTGGAACAGTTTACCTTATTATTACTATATTTAGCAATTTCTGGTCTATTCTTTTTAGTTCTGACCCTATTTCGTGTACTCTTGTTGTTTCATTTATCTAGATCATTTATAACCAATCAGATTGCTTGATTTCCCATAATATGTATGCAGGGTTATCTCCCTTGTGTATAACAAAAGCAGTCCCAAAGCCAATAAGCTATCGAGCAGTTACTGATAAGTCAATGCTCGAACGACTCTAAGCCCATCGAGCAAATGAGCTATCGAGCAATTGCTCGATCGAGTGACTCCTCGAACGACTCTTAGACTCATTTCAGTATTTGGGGATACCTATGGCCCGCTATTGTATTATTGAGGATACCTTTCCCAGATATCCTTTTTAAGCTAAAGAGCCAAGAGAGTAATTGCTCCATGAGCAATTGCTCGAACAACTCAAAGCTCGTCGAGCAAATGAGCCTTAGAGCAATTGCTCGATCGAGTGGCTCGACATACTGCTCGAACGACTCAAAGTCCATCGAGCAAATGAGCTGTAGAGTAATTGCTCGTCCGAGTGACTCCTCGAACGACTCTACGACTCATGTCAGAAAAAAGGGATTCTAGGGCTTAAAAGTGATTCCGCAAGTAGGGCTTTTTCCCAAATAAGCCAAAGAGCCAAGAGAGTAATTGCTCCATGAGCAATTGCTCGAACGACTCGAAGCTCATCGAGCAAATGAGCCTTAGAGCAATTGCTCGATCGAGTGACTCCTCGAACGACTCTTAGACTCATTTCTGTATTGGGAGATACTGGTTGGACTTTACATCCGGGTACTTCTGTTGGGAAAGGTATAAAAAGGGTGTTGGTACGCAAATAAATTCATTTGTGTCCTGACCGTCATCGAGTGAAGACATGTTACCAATTCGTTGCAGATACTGTTATTTTCGAGATCGGATAATGCTCGAAGACACGAGAAGAACCATCGTCGGCTCCACTGCAGATATTGTGATAAAGAATTCTCCAAGAGCTTTACACGTAAGAGGCATGAAGAATATTACTGTCCAAGAAGAACAGAAGAGGAGTGAGATACTGGACTGACTGACCAAAATAAAGCACTTTTAGAATTTTTACGGGATGCTGACCAGGTGGAAATCGATGCCGTTCTAAGCGTTGCTGATGAAGATTTGATTACCTGTTTATGTAAATGTGCTACCAACATCCTCGAGGATAAGATACCACTGAATTTGGCTGAATTTGATGACCTGCGAAAATACGAACATGTATTGAAGCTGATAACAGATGATGGAATTTCTCCAGATATAAAAAGATGTTATTACGAAAGAGTTGCTTTCTGTCGGCGCTTATCAACCCAGTCCCAGCTCTGAAAAAAGTCTAAAAGGAGTGTTGGTGTGAAAATAAACTCATTTGTTCTACGACCAAGAAAGAGTGAAGACATGGCGATACATAACTGCGAGTACTGTGGAAAAACATTTTCTCGAAAATTTAACATGAAGAGGCACAAAGAAGAAGTTTGCCCAAACCGACGAACGGAAAAATCGAGCAACACTACAAGACTAGAAAGAAATTTAGATACACTACGAATCCTCTCTGATGCGAATCGATATGAAACCAAGACTATGCTCAAGATGGCCAGTGATGATTTGATACAATGTATATGTGATTGTGTCTCAAACATCTTGACGGGCGCAGTACCTATAACCAAATCTGAGAGAGCTAAGCTGATTCCACACAAGTACGAAATAAGGAGAATTGTCTCACCAAAGACAGAACTATCTGATCGGAAAAGAAGACGGATCATACAGAAAGGAGGATTTTTAGGAAAGTTGATCAAACCCGTCATCAATGCTCTGTCCGATATCCTATAAAAGGGTCGTGCTCATAAGAAATTTGTTATTTGTAATGTGACCTTCGAAGAGAGCGGACACAATGCAATCCAGCTGTGCACCAAAACATTGGTCCAGAGATTCGGACTCTGATGAATCGCCGGAACTATCAGAAGATATGGAATATGAAGAAGAAGAAGACGAAGAAGAAGACGTTTCTATGATGGGAGGTATCGTTCAAAGTGCCTTTGACAAATACCAAAACGATTTTGACAACCTCATGAACAAGTATATCGAAGATGGAATGGATAGTGAAGATGCAGTTGAAACAGCATATAGAGCACTTCAAAAGAATGTTAGAGAGGCCATTAGTGAGAAATACATTCATACCCGTGTGTACATTCGAAATTTTTGCAACGACTCAATTCACAAGAAAATTCAAGAAACTGCCAAGCGTCTTCGTGAAGAAGAGGATTTTGACTTTGAAGAATCCCAGAAATATGCCTTGGAAAAGCGAAGATTTCTGTTCGACAACCTTATGACAAACTACTCATTCCGAGTAGATGATGAAGAAGAATAAGAAGACGATTAGAAAAGTATAAAAGGAGTG
Source organism: Pictodentalium vernedei (assembly GCA_031216915.1). Lineage (NCBI taxonomy): Eukaryota > Metazoa > Mollusca > Scaphopoda > Dentaliida > Dentaliidae > Pictodentalium > Pictodentalium vernedei. The sequence goes on along the minus strand of CM062297.1, from coordinate 626,387,136 downwards.
TTGGTATAAAAATAAATTCAGTTCCGTTTTGAACGTCGAAGAGTGAAGATGTCTGTGTCAACAACGGTGATCAGATTCAAAGATGACTTACATATACAGATCTTCAAGAATGATGCTGGATTAAAGCAGACTTCCCAGGAACTGACCCAAGTGAATCGTGTGGTAAATGCAGTTAGGAGAAAAAATCTAGACATGGATGCTGGTGGAAAGAAACAAAGATGTGTGGATACTGGCCGATCAGTAAACAAAAGAATAAAGACAGAACTGACTCACAATACAAACAAGAATGAAGTTACTATTGCGAACAAAGTTTCTACAGAAACAAAGAAAGATGTTTCCATTAAGTACGGGGTTACTACTGAAGACAAGAAAAAGACGCCAGCTCCTATAAAGAAAGAAGTTTCCACCAAGAACGAAGTTTCTACTGAAGACAAGAAAAAGATGCCAGCTCCCATAAAGAATGAAGTTACCACTACGAAAGAAGTTACTACTGAAGCTAAGAAAGATGTTTCCACTCAAACCACAAATGAAGTTACTATTAAGAAGACTGAAGTTACTACTATGAAACAGCTAGAGAAAGAGGAACCAAAAGATGCCAGACAGGAAATTAAAGCGACCACCAAAGCCAAGTTATCAAATGAGAGAATGCGTTTTATCAAGAACGTATCCATGCAATGGGAAGAAGCTCTAACCCACAAGAAGATGAAATGGTTAGCCCATGCAAGAAGAACTACAAAGAGAAATGCCTTGAGAAATTGAATTGTATACTTGAATAAAAATGAAATGTTATATATATATATTGTTGTTGTTTGTTTTTATCTACTACCCCAACAGAAGTACCGGATGTAAAGACCAACAAGTATCCCCCAATACTGAAATGAGTCTAAGAGTCGTTCGAGGAGTCACTCGATCGAGCAATTGCTCTAAGGCTCATTTGCTCGATGATCTTCGAGTCGTTCGAGCAATTGCTCATGGAGCAATTACTCTCTTGGCTCTTTGGCTTATTTGGGAAAAAACCCTACGTACGGAATCACTTTTAGGCCCTAGAATCCCTTTTTTTCTAACATGAGTCGTAGAGTCGTTCGAGGAGTCACTCGAACGAGCAATTACTCTAAAGCTCATTTACTCGATGGACTTTGAGTCGTTCGAGCAGTATGTCGAGTCACTCGATCGAGCAATTGCTCTAAGGCTCATTTGCTCGATGAGCTTCGAGTCGTTCGAGCAATTGCTCATGGAGCAATTACTCTCTTGGCTCTTTAGCTTATAAAGGATATCTGGGATAGGTATCCTCAAATAATACAATACCGGGCCATAGGTATCCCCAAATACTGAAATGAGTCTAAGAGTCGTTCGAGGAGTCACTCGATCGAGCAATTGCTCGATAGCTCATTTGCTCGATGGGCTTAGAGTCGTTCGAGCATTGACTTATCAGTAACTGCTCGATAGCTTATTGGCTTTGGGACTGCTTTTGTTATACACAAGAGAGATAACCCTGCATACATATTATGGGAAATCAAGCAATCTGATTGGTTATAAATGATCTAGATAAACGAAACAACAAGAGTACACGAAATAGGGTCAGAACTGACAAGAATAGACCATAAATTGCTAAATATAGTAATAATAAGGTAAACTGTTCCAACTAATAGGCTCTTCTACGCTACTTGGGTATACTCCAGGGCAAAGGAACATGCCCAGATACACGTAAACTATTACATAGATAAACAGAAGCAGACAATTCTGAAAGAATTCGAAATAGTAAAAGTTGGGATAGATTTCGGTGATTTGGAAGAATTGTCGGGTTGTTTGTGGTAATTAGATTTACTCTTCTACAATCGAACACACCCTCCGAACATACCCCTTCTTATTGCAGAAAAAAATGTGTAACATAGCAATCACGTGCTACCATAGAAACCAAGATGGCGGCCTCCAGTACACAAAATGGACGACGGAAACACGTATCACCCTAACAACACGCGCTGCGCATGCGCACTCACACCACGCATCACCATGGAGATGACGTCACAAGATGGCCGCTCACGCGGGTTACCATGACAACACAACATGGCGCCACTACGTCACGTAACATGACGTCACTTCCGAGGTCCTGCCAATGTTCCCTCAAAAGCCCGAGACATACTACTGACGTTTCAATTGCTAACAATAGGGGGAACTTAAAGTATGCAAGGAATTCACAAGATGAATGAACGTTTCATTTCTAACATTAACCGTGTGAAGTCGAAATCCCGCGTTTTCCGAGCCAGGAACGTATACGTCATAATTTTGTGAATTATTGATGGCTGCTAAGTGAATGTGTGAAGTAGACCAATTAATATTTTAAACGATCGGCCCCAAGACTGTACGTTGAAAATATTAATTGGGCTAACCCCAAATAATGAATATGGACTCTTCTAATTACTGTCATTGAACGGATATGGAAGATACCACCAGGGTTCAAAGGGTTAAGGTAACCTAAAGGCTTTGAGGAATTTACAAGATGATTGAATGTTCCATTTAGTAGCAATAGGTGTAACCAAGAGTATATCAGGAATTTACAAGATGAAAGATGAAGGAACGTGTCATTTTGTAACAATGGGGGTAACCTAAAGTATTCCAGGAATTTATGTAACCGGACGGTCGACGATTCGGCCCTGACCGGAGGTAACTGCGTTGTGTCCTTCGGCAAAACACTTCATCCCGATTACCCATGTGGAGCCCTGTGGCGATGTGTAATGAGGTGTAGTGCACATCGATGATGCACTTGTCTTCAACCACTGCAAACACTGCTTGGGCAGAGTTAGTGTGCGCGCGTGTGTGCGTGAGGGTGTATGGGTGTGTGTACGACAGCGATGTGTTTGTGTTTGAGGGTGTCTGAGTAAGCGTGTGAGAGAGAGAGTGTGTGTCACCTAAGTATGCAAACTTCAGTTTTCTTTTATAACACTGCGACATATACTGAGGCAAAAAAGAAAGTATAATAGAAACAAATGTGAAAAATAGCGTAGAGGATGAAATATAATAGGAACAGCAAGCGGGCCGTAGGCCCGCAAAGGGTTCCACATACCCAGTCAGATAAATGTGTTCCACAACAGAATTCTCTATAGCCGTCAATGTGATTGAAAAATCAGGTAACTTCCGGCGTCGAATTGCCCATTCAATTGCAATTGGCCTATCCCCCTCAGGGAATGTTTTGGCTGTGACCAGCGATCAAACAAAATGTCAAATTCGTTCGTTTTCTTTTGCAACCTAATTCGCATCTAACTTAGCTTTACACTTCAGGGGTAACCAAGGGCTTTACATCCGGGAACCGCGACAAATCAGCGGCCGGGCAAAGTGTTATTATTATTATTACTCGAATTCTGTCCTTCTGGAGGTTTGTCAATATGCCCAGCTGATGATCTCGTTATTTCAGATCGAACTCTCCTGATTTCGTTGCAACTTGTCTGCAAGTGATAACCTTAATCGAAAAACCGCACATATAACTGATAATATAACTGATAATTGTTGTTATATTGGTGCGATTATATACAGATATGCATTGACACGTATCTCGTGAAGTATCAAAACGAATAGAAACGCAGTAATTATCCGAATGTTAAGGTGTTCTAAAAGTAATGAAAAGTTTGCTTGAAAAAAGGGTATACGGACGTTTTGTCCGCAAGCCGAATCGTCCGCTTGCAATTTTACCCATTTCGTCCGCCAGCGCACCGAATCGTCCGCTAGCAATTTTGCCCAATTTGTCCGCTTGCAATTTTACCCAATTCGTTCGCCAAGGGTTTGAATATCATAAAATCATGGAAAATAAAATTAATAATATTTATTCAGTATCAAACGAAATGATGATATTTATTCAGTACACAAGATTCACAAGATAACAACAGCAGAGCATAGCAAATATTTTTCAATGAATAATTGCAAAATTATACGATTATATTACGGAACTTAATATAACAAGTTTTGATGCGTTTCTTGTTATAATTATAACAAGTTTTGATGCTTTTCTTAATTTAATTAATTCATGTAATACATTTGCTAATAATTTTGCGATTATTCATTGTAAAGCGTCGGTGGTGCGCTCGATGAATAATTGTAAAATTATAATAATAATATAACAATAACACTTTGGCCAGCCGCTGATTTGTCGCGGTTCTCGGACGAGAAGGCCTTGGTTACCCCTGAACTCCCAACTGCCTCCCTGTTCCCACGCTTCTCCTCTTTCCCCAACATGCGGAGACGAACTGCATGATGACATCCCTTGCCCCATTCTTCCCAATCTCTCCGATTAGCATATTAACTCTCTCTTTTGAGTCTCCCCCTAACCACATGCCCTTCATTCTCCCATCCCACTTCCCCATTATACTCCCAGTGAATCTCATTCTTTTAGACTGATACTTTGGGCATTCTAGAAGAAAGTGTTCCAGGGTCTCCACCATGCCCAAGTTACACATCTGGCACTCCCTTTCACTGTCTTTCCCAATTTTTCCCCTCAGCTCCAGGGATCGCGACCTCAGCTTGAACAGCAGTGACCCCCCCAAAGGTGCCATCAAGGTACTCTTCAAAACCTGGCCTCTCTTTATCACGTAGGCCACCCAAAGACCTCTTTGATTTGACCCCCCCCCCCCCCCCTCGCCAATTACGGTTACAATCCTCCATGACCCTTTCTCTGACGATTTTTTTTACCCTGGTTTGCCCCAACGTCCAGGTCCGAGATCTCCAATGAGTAGTTCTCTACTAGCTCCCTCACTTGGACCATCCACCCCGTTTTGATATTTGAGTTGAAAATTCTCAGGAACATTACTTTACACCATCGGCTGTCGGGGAGATTCACCAAATAATTAAGATAACCGAGTTTCAACAGGTCTATCCTGTCTTTGATCCTCATCCACCCAAGCTCACCCCTGATTGCTTCTAGCGCTGCGGCATTACTCGACCCCGTTATCCATCGGCCTGCATCGTTCTGCAAGATTTCCAAGCTCTTTACGGCCGTCTGGTGTAGGGGTACCACTTCCGTACCGTATGTTATACTTGGCAGCCCCACCATTTCCCAAATGGTTTTCCCACGAAAACCTTATTGAAACTGTTTCTCTCTGTAAGTTTCATTTGATTAAGGATTCGCTTCCCCTTCAGAATCAATTTATTTGTGTGGTTTCGGTAGATGCCTCTTCCTGTAATGTTTATATTTACCCCCAAATACTCGTAAACACCTGTCTCTCCTACACTGAAAAGTTTGCTGCTCGCTTCCGGAATGCAGAACTCACCCACTCTCCACCTTCGAGTGGGGTCCACTTTGCGGCCCACAGGTATAGCTTTGCTCTTGCTTTCATTAAGTTCGAGTCTCCATTTGCTCCATTATTTCCCAACAATTCCCAGCATTTTCGTTAGCCCCTCTTCGCTTTCTGACACTAGAACCATATCATCTGCAAAAAATAGCCCTGGGATCTTCAAGTCCCCAACTGCTATCCCCTCGTCGCTACGCAGGAGTTCATCTCCTAAACCTTTGATGTACAATGCAAACAGGATTGGCGAAAGGATACACCCCTGTTTTAGGCCTATCTCCATAGGCACACGTTTTGTTGTAATGTTTCCCAGGCTAAGTTCACTCTGTACATCTTTATATAATGCTTTCATAATTCCAACAAACTCGCCTCCTAAGCCCAGAGCCTCTAGCTTGCGCCACATACCCTCCCTCCATACTCTATCGTATGCCTTTTTAACATCCAAAAAGGCCATAAACATCTTTTTCTTTTTTGCTTTCGCGGATTCTATCATTTGCGATAGCGTGAAAAGATGGTCGGTTACTCTCCTTCCCTTCCTGAAGCCATTCTGGATTTCTCCCAAAAAACCCTTCTCTTCAATCACCTCCTCTAGTCTCCCATAAAGGACTTTACAGAAAACCTTTCCAATGTTGCTACTGACAGAGATCCCTCGATAATTATCCAAAACGTCTTTTCCCCCCTTTTTGTGAATAAATGTCACTTTGCTTTCTCTCCACTCCTTTGGGACCTCTTGATTTTCTATGGCTAGATTGAATAGGGCAGTTAGGCTTTCCACGAGTTCCTCTCCCCCTTTTTGATAAACTCGGTAGGAATTTCATCCACTCCTCCCGCTTTTCCATCCCTTAATTTTGATATCACCTTTCACACCTCCTCCGTTTTAATTTCGGTGCACACGAAGTTCGATAGGTTTTCCTCGACCTGATTCGGACACTCAGGTGGGCTCCTCATGCCCCATCGCTTATCGTTTACCTTTTCCCAGTGCTTGACTAGTTCTGATGCGACTTGATCTTGCTCGTCTGTAACTCTGCCATCTACTTTAATACTGTTTGGGTTATTTCCTTTGTTACGTTTATTCACCCATTTCCAAAATACGTTCGAACGTGACCCCCCTGTCGTTCTTATCGTCCTAATAAGACTGCTATTTCGTACTCTCCGATTATCGTCTTTAATCTTATTTACTTTATTTCGTGCTTGGTAGTATTCTTCCTTTGCTACTGTGGCCTCGTTGCTTTCCGCCCCCTTAAGTTTTCTACTTCTCCTGTATGCAGCACATTTAGCTTTACTTCTCTTTATGGCTCTTTTCAGTTCTTCATTCACTCTGTACCCAAGTTCCCGTGTTGGCACCCTGACCTTTCCTACACTTTCCTTTTCGGCCTCCACCAGGCTCGCAACTATGGCGTCGGCCATCTTCTGGACACTGCACCTCTTGGGTACGGTTGCAAGCTTTGGTTTCAGTTTTTCATTGAACTTCGCCCAGTCAGCATCTTTATTGAATTCCCAAATCTCCTTAGAGCTTCCTTTGCTTTTTACTAGAGTTTTGGCCCTGGTCGTCACTGTAATCAAGTTGTGATCACTATCCACCTCCATTTTACCCCCATCATCCACTTCTACCCCTATCACCTCCCTCCATAAATTAATATCTGTGAGGATGTGGTCGATTATTGATTTTCTGTCGTTCCTCTCCCAGGTCCATTTCCCCTTGCACCTCGCGTCCCTGTTCAGAATCTTCAGACCGAGCTCGTTTGTGAAGTTCAACAGCTTCCTTCCATTCCTGTTGACTTTATTGTCCCCACCTTCTATGCCTTTGGCCCCAAGTCATTTCGACCTCTGGTCACTTCGGCCTCAAAAGTCATTTCGACCCTAGTCACTTCGGCTCTAGTCACTTCGGCCCCTTGGTCATTTCGGCACCATTTTAAGTGTAGAGATCTATAAAAATCAGCGCATAGTTTATGTTTAGAAATAATGGGTAATTACCTTTATTAAGTAATGTTCAGTCATTTGTATTTACACAGTGTACAGAAAGGTTTTACATGACATTAAAAATTATCGATGTGTTCAATTTTACATACATTCACGATGCTATCTATATAAGTAAGAGAAATTTGTTTACTTTTAAATTTCGCAAAGTGTATGCGGTCATCTCATTCATTCATGTTGTTATGAACAATTAATTCCTTGTCACCTTCCAGTTCGGGGTCCACAGGGTTTCTTTTTCTTATTTTTTTCCAAAACAACAACCAAACTGCGATTTCGATACTACCATAAATATGTCCACATTTTCTAAAACACAGAGGAGAATTCTTGTAGTTATGCGCTATTCCTAGTCGCCTTCCAGTTCGAGGTCCTCGGGGGTCTGACCCCAGTACCCCACTTCCAATGCGCACACTCAAGCCAAATAACATAACTGACCCTCGCTTCCAACTCTCGTGGATTCATTGGCAAATAAAATTATTCAGGTCGCAAGGGATTTCAAATCCCACATCGTCCATGTGCACCTTCGGCGTGCTGAAACTTTTCATTCATTTATTCGTCATGAAAGAAAATCTACTAGGCATGAAGAAATACCATATATCATATGTATACCTGAATATCTATTTTAGGTATAAATGTTGAAAAACAATTAAAAAGAAAATTGTTAAAATTCAAAAGATATTTAAAAATATTTATAGAGGCCGAAATGACTTGGTACATTGGGGCTGAATTGACTTGAGGCCGAAATGACTGGGGCCGAAATGACTAATGGCCAAAGTGACTGGAATTCGTGAGAATTGCATCCAAACTGTCCTCCAACAATTTGACCCAAACTGGATACTAACCTAACCCAAACCATCCCCTGGCAATTTGCCCCAAACCGTCCTCCAGAATAGGAGTTCATGAATCTTATTGGTTTATTTATTGGGGTTTAATGACACTTCGATAGCCAGGGTCACTTCATGTTGGACTGTTTTACAGGTGGGGGAAGCCAGAGGGAACTACCAAGCAATGACAAACTACTAACGTACAAACAGCACACAAGCTGGGTTAGCATTGGTTGAAGACAAGAGTACGATTGACATGCATTATGCCTTGGTACACAATGCCACCACGTGGGCATGGGAATGAAGTATCTTGCCCAAGGAAACAAAGTGGTTGCCGCAGGTGGGATTTGATCGAGGACCTTTCGGCTTACAGCCTGCACCTCTAACTACTGAGCCCAATTCTTATTGATAAAAGAGTAAAGAAGTAACAGAAGTTACAGAACACAAATTGTTAATTTATTATTTAATTTTCAACTTCTGTTTATTTTGAATAAATAAATATTAAAAAACAGTTCGGGGAAAACTTAACTATGCTGAAATATAAATGATCAGGGTCTAAGAAGTGCCATTAAAAAATGTAAATAATTGCGTATCATATGTTATTATTTTTACAAATATTTTTTATAATGTCCTGGAAGGAATTTTTAACAGGTAGTAACAAAATAATGTTCATGAAGAAGCACAGACTTTTATGTTTATAAATTAACTTAGTTCATAACTGAAAAAAAAACCGCAGGGGTGATGTTTGAAAATATTATTTTATTACCAGTAATGAAAATTGTTGTTTGACATTCATACTTGATCAAGTTTCCGAAAAAGCACATTATACTATCCCAATGTTAGCTACTGGATGTGAGCACACAATTTGGAGTTGTTGGTTTACTATGATAAGGGACTAGTTGTAAATGGGTGAGTGCGTTCACAAATATTAATATTTTTTAAGACCTGGTATCAAAATAATATAAATTTATGAACAATCATACAATTTTTTATCAGTTAATTACAATAAGGGTCTTGTCCTAATGAACAAGGTCCCTAATTACACAAATGGGTAATAATGAATATAATAAACACTGAGCAGCAAAAAATGATTGACAATTTGACATCTATTTAATTATACTCAATTTATGTTTACTCAATCATCAATCAAAAAAGTAAAAAAAAATGTTAGAAGTTGATCCAAAAGTTATCCAACATGTTTTGGTGACTACTATTGTGCAAGTTTATAAAAAAAAAAGTGTTAAGTTGTTGTATATTTCCACTGTAGGACAGTTTGGGTGCACTAACAGTTGGTTCAGGCCAAAATGTAGCGGCCGGTTTGGGTCAAATTGCAGAGTACGCTTTGTGTGTATTCAGTCGGTGACAAACTCCATGTAATTGTTAAGGTGCAATTTATTAAAAACAAACAGGAAGACAAGAACTGTCAATATTTATTTATTTGTGGTTTAGATCACATGTTTCTGCATAATGGCTAATCATGACCACGGCAGTTTTATGGGTGGAGGAAGCTGGAGTACCTGGAGAGAACCACCGAGCAATGGCGAACTATGGCGAGCAACTGTCAGCTCCCCAACATACCTACTCCACACATGCATGGTTAACATTGGTTGACGACAATTGCACCATTGACGTGCAGTATGCCTTGGTACAAAACGCCACCATGGCCCTATGCGGGCAATGGGGGTGAAGTGTCTTTCCCAAGGACACAATATGGTTGCCGCAGGTGGGAACCTCTCGGCTTGCAGCTTGCACCTCTACTAACTGAACTACCACACCACCAGAACTGTCAATTAATTGTTACAGATTATTGGAACACAGACATGGTATATTCTTTGTGTTTTTTTAGACCTTTGATCAATAACAATGGCATTTTAATCTTCAAAACTGTATAGTACTAGTTAAAACATGTTGTAGAATGACCACTTGAAAATTTCTCAAGTACATAGTTTCATTATTAGTTTTTTTTTGTGATATTTGTTTTTGCTGTACAGTGGAATCCTGTTAATTGAAGAGCCACTTTGTCAATGAAAATTATTCAATTAACAGGGATTATGTCGCTGTCCTGTATTCTAGAGATAAACTCAGCATTTATTCTCTTATATTTTGTTTGACAGAGCTCCATGAGCTCTGTCGAACAAGATATAATAGATTAAATGCCTGTTTTGGATGTACTGAGGCCAAATTGGTCTATAACCAAAGGAAAACTGGGAAGAGTCAAGGTAATTTTTCGATATGATACAAGATTTTTTATTCAATTAACAGGAGATTACTATATAACCTATATTCAATAACCAGGTTAAATTTGTTCTGGAGGAATGCTCAATGGTTTTGTGTTGGAAAATTATATTGAATTAACAGGGATATACAATTAAGAGATATCCAATTAAGTGGGCACCACTGTATAACAAAAAACACCCCCTCCCCCAATCAAAACCATCATTCAAAAGTCTTGGATTCAGCAGATTTGATTTCTTTATTTATTGGGGTTTAACAACACTTTTTGCAGCCAGGGTTTTCAAACTAAATTGCCCATTACTTATAAAGCACTATAACTAAGGCAAAAACAAAACTTTGAAATTCCTAAGTCTGAAATTCTATAAATTCCAAATAAATTTACACAAATTATACAACAAAATGAAGGATGTGGTGTAGAGAACCCCAAAAGTACGTGTGCACCTCATGAACTGACACACAGTCGACATCAGACATCAGCGGTTCATGAAAATGTGCTTTCGGTACCGTTATTTGTACCATAACTGATAATAATAAAATAATATTTCATAAGAGCAACAAACACAGGAATTCAAAATGCTGCCTCAAGGCTGCATGGTGGTGAATGCCAACGCTGTCCCATTGTCCTTGAAAGGGGGGGGGGGGGTCCTTTACAAATAGTGTTTTTGTCATGTGATACTCTGGATACTCCCCATTTTTTAATAGAAATCAATTTCGTAATGCTAGAAAAATCCAGAAAATGTCACAATACGGAGTTATGACCCTTAATTCGTTATTTTTTGCCTGTTTTCAGATTGTTTGCACAATAACTTGGAACAAATAGCAGTAGATTTGATTCAGTATTGGTATGTGAGACTTTCTTAATGTCTTGAATGAGTTAAAAAAATTGGTATGTTTCGGCTATACTGAGCAGAGTTATGACCCTCAATTTGTTGATTTTTTCCTGTTTTCAGCTCGGTAGTATGATAACTTCAAATATCAATGGATTTTCCCAACGTTTGGTATGCGAGACTTTCTTAACAATGCCTTGCATGGGTTCGAAAACTGGTCCCGTTTATTATAGAACACGTGGAACATGGATTTATTTATTTATTTTTGGGGGGTTTAACAGCACTTTTGGCAGTTAGGGTCACCTCGTGTTGGACAGGTTTATGGGTGGAGGAAGTTGGAGTCCCAGGAGAGAAGCACCTAGCAAATGCCAGGCTCCCAACATACTAATTCCACGCGAGTAGGGTTAGCAATGGTTGAAGACAAGTGCACCATCAGCGTACTGTACACCTTAGCACACAATGCTACTGTGCCCGCTCTTGGACAATGGGGGTGCAGTATCTTGCCCAAGTTGTGGAAACATATATGGAGAGGTGTCCGGGGAAAAGAGTAAAAGACCAAGAAAAGAGAAACGGCACAGGCAGATTGATAATTGTAATCCATTGTTACGGATGTTATATAAATGTACAAATTATACTCAAATGTCAAAAGTTGTGCTTCTGAATACTAAACTGTAAAAATATAGACATATACAGAAGTAAAACAGGAATAAAACATAATATCACTGCAAGTTCTGTTTTTATTTAATCCATATTCAATACCTCATTGACATACCACCAAAACCCTCTCTATTTGTCTGATTTCACGTGTCGGTCAATGCAGATACGGTAAAAAATTTTCAATTTTGTAAAAATTATGAAAATTTTAATGGAAATTGCTTACTTCGGTAAATTCTTTGGGGGAAAAAATACTAAAGTACTAACGTAAACAATTACATTGCATTACCAAAATAAAATTTAAATTTAAGGGCGAAACCACCCACCTCCGTCTGCTGGGCGAAATGATCCGGGGCAAATGAGGATTGGGGCGAAACGACTAGAGGGGCGAACGGGAATTGGGGCGAAACGGCCCAGGAGCAACTTATCAGCAAGGTATCCCCTATTTTCAAGAAAACTTTTCCTTACTATTTATTACACCTTAAAATTAGGATAATTCAAAAACTGCGTTTTCACTTTCATTCTTGAACTTCACTAACTACGTGTCCATGCATATCTTTATGAAATCGAACCAATATAATCAACAAGATCGCCGGTTATATCTGCGGTTTTTCGATGAAGGTACATCATGTAATCGCCAAATAGGACAAGTTACATCGAAATCAGGAGAGTTCGATCTGAAATAACAAGATTATTTGCTGAGCGTATTGAAAAACCTCTGAAAGGACAGAATACGAGTGATGTGTAGGCATGTAAATATCACGCAAGGCTGAGATGCGAGTCGGGTTGCAACAGAAAGCGAATGCATTTGTCATTTTGTTTGATTGTTGATATCGGCCCAAAGATTCTCTGAGGGGGATAAGCCGATTGCAATTGTATTGGCAATTGTGAATCGGAAGTCACGTGATTTTTTCCCTGAAATTTACTGTCCAATTCAAAATATCGCTTGACGGTATTAGAGAATTCTGTTCTGGAACACATTTATCTGATTGGGTATGTGAAACCCCTTGCGGTCCTACGACCCGCCGGGGGTTCCTATAATGCCACAAGTGGGAAGGCAGTTTGCAGGTATTTTCTTTGTTTTAATGCTGGGGCATGACTCATTTGAAAGCCTTTCCCATAAACAACTTTTATCCCAGTAATGTTCAAGTTAAAATGCAAACAGACATCAGATTGCAGATGGACATATATACGGACGGACATATGGATAGACTTCAAATGCAAGAGATTGTACCATAGGTGCTGACATACCAGTGTCAAGGATAAGGCTGTGTCAGATGACAGACAAAATCTCTCACCCAATGAACCCTGCAACAAATCTCAGGGCAAAAAGGTTTTTTTGTGTAAAATCTTTGGAGTGTTCACAAACCCATTTTAGAACTCAAAACACCAGAGTTACTCCACAGGATCATGTAATATTGAGACCAGCATGCTAAGTATGGCAAATGCACCCCACCCCCCCCCCCCCACCCCATCTCTGAAAATGCTAAGGTGGACATATTTTCAACACTAGGCATACACAGCGGACAGAAATCCAACCCAGCAAAAATTGTGAGATCAATGTACACCTGTTAACAATAGTTTGTGTCAATCAGATCATCTACATGTGAGATGTGTAATTATTGTCTTCGTTTTGCAGGAACATTCATCCCCCCAACCCTGTAGTAACTGTAAAGGCCAGAAAAAATGATTGGGCCATCAAAGAGAACAAAGACATAATGCCAAATGTGGGGAGATGATTTGCCGGAATTTTCTTGGTTTTACTGCAGGGACGTGACTCATTTGAAAGCCTTTCCCATCAACAATCTTCATTCCAAATTTTATTGAAATCTGATAACCCAAACCTGAAATATGAGGCAAACAGCCAAAAAATTTGTATTTTACGAGACAAATAGCAAGTTTTCAAAGTTAAAAAGCGGGATAAGTCTGAAAAGTGAAAAGTAATAAATATGATTGAGATCCGATGACCCAAACCCGATATACGAGGCGAACAGACAAAAAAATAGGCTATTTTTGCATATTTAAAGGGCCATAATGCACAGAAAAAATATTTTCAACAGCCAAACGGCTGTTACTACTTAAAGATCTTACATGTATGATAGTGAACATGTGTATGAAATTTCAATGAAATCTGAATGAAATCTGAACAGTAATGTTCAAGTTATAATGCGGGCCGACATCTGAGTGAGGATGGACAGACGTACGCACAGATTCATGGACAGAAACACCGACTCACAGATAGGCACAATCCAGAATACCCCACTTTTTTTTAAAAAAGTGGGGGAATAATTAGCTATCTGAGGGCAAGTATGTCAGTACCGTACCAGTTTCCGAACTCCTTCAGGACATTTCTACAGTCTAACATACCAATTATTGACCAAATCTATAGATATTTGTTCAGGTTGTCATGCTAATGAGCTGATAACAGGCAAAGATTAACTACTTGAGGGCCATACCTCCACTCAGTATGGCTGAACTGTACCAGTTTTCGAACTCCTTCAAGACGTTATTATGAAAGTCTCACATACCAAATATTGACCAAATCCTTTGGTAAGTGTGCAGGTCACAGTGCTAATGAGCTGAAAACAGGAAAACATTAACTAATTAAGGGCTATAACTCTGTTCAGTATGGCCAAACGGTACCAGTTTTCGAACCCATGCAAGACATTGTGAGAATTACGTCCAAACTGTCCTCCAGCAATTTGACCCAAACCGGCTGCTAATTTAACCCAAATCATCGTATGGCAATTTGAACCAAAACCAAACCACCCCCAGAAAAGGGTCCTACTAAACACCGAGGTATACCGAGAGATACAGATGTGAAAAGAAAAAAAGTAAGTCAGGGTTGTTTAAGAAGGTTTAAATATAATTGCAGACATTTAATTGATTCCTTCGAAGCAATATACGTGATATTACTTGATTTATTCGTGTAAATGCAAGATATATACATGTAGATCGAGTTGTTACCGAAAACTACCCCTTGGTATATGGTAGGTAGCTTGGTTATTAATGGGCTACGTCTGTGCGTGGATGAAGCACTTAAGTGGTAACTGGGTATCATAAAACAGATCACTGTAATATTTGATAAAAATAAACCTCCGATCAGATTTTATCTGGGCCTTGGGCCGGACAAACTTTTCAGTTCCGGCAGCTCTAAAGTTTGTTTTTTTAATTTTCATTTATTTATTATTATTTTGTTTATTGTTTTGCCATTGTTGGCTTTTTGTTATTAGGATTTTGTGGCGTACTGTGATAAGTATCGCTCGGCTGTACACCCAAAGCTGCAGCTTGTATTTGGTATATGTTCAGTACATGGGGAGAGGATTGCAACAAAATCACCCGTGGAGTGGAGTTATCACCCAAAGTATCACTTTCAAATTCTGTACATATGGACAAAAACACAAGCAATTTTTCAGCCAGTAGAGTCAATGGACCTCCAGGTTTAACCCAGAGGTCTATTGGCTGTCCAGAGCTTAACTTGTGCTTGTTATGCTTTGCAACAAATTTGGAATTATTGTTTGGGTGAAATCTCCACTCTGTGGATGATTTATTGATAATACACTCTGCACCTACTGTATATATACAGTATACTTTTTAGCCCTTTCGCCTGTGATAACGGCACTAATTTATGGTGATTTGTTGACACTTTTTTATTTCAAACTTTTCACCTTTTTAGTGTGACCATTTTTTTTTACATTTGCCGCCGTTTTATAGAATTGTAGAAAAATTAAGTCAGTATCCTTGTAATCGTCGGTCCCATTGGTCAGCCATGAGTGCTGACCACGTCTCTAGTCTTACCGCAATTTTTTTTTTATCGTTGGCGACTGAAAAATTTCCACTAACGAAAAATACTCTTTCCCATGTCATGATATTGGTCCATAACAATTTTCTGTCATAACAAAGAAGGCAATTGCCAACAGCCACACAAAAAAAAAATAATTAAGAAGTCACTATGTGATGTAACAATTCACACTGTTGCTTACTGAGGTGGCGTCGCTTTAAATACCATTACCAAGCTACCTACTAAATACCAAAAGGAAGATTTTTTAGCACACTCTATAACTAAAGCACCCATAATTCTCAATTATGGCATTAAAACAATGCACATACTGCTTACATCTATTTACATAATCAGAATACACCACCAGGGGTGCAGTGGCTCAGTAGGTGCAGGCTGCAAGTCGAGAGGTCATCTGTTCGAATCCCACCTGCAGCAACAGCTTTGTGTCCTTGGGCAAGACACTTCGCCCCCATTGCCCATATGGGGGTAAGGTATGCTGTGTACTAAGGCATTCTGCATGTTCTTGGTGCACCTGCCTTCGAACAAGGTTGTGTAGTATGTTGGGGAGCTGACAGTTGCTTGTCATTGCTCAGAGGTTCTCTCCGGGTACACTGGTTTCCTCCACCCGTAAAACTGTCGTGGTCATGATTAGCTGTTGTGCAGAAATATGTGACCTTAAACACCAATAAATAAATAATAAAAAGAATACTCCACCCCATACCCGTTTCTCTCCTGTTTTCATTCACCTTGGTATCCCTCGGTTTGCTTCGGTGTTTAGTATGCCCGCCAGAAAAGGAGTGATTTCTTTTTCTAAAATAGCAAAACAAGAAACAGTAATTTTTAACAGGTAGTAACAAAATAATTTTTATGAAGCGCACAATTTTATGTTAGTTAATAGCTGAAAAAACGAAGGATGATATTTGCAAATCTTATTTTATTACTGATACCAGGTACTGGTAATGAAAATCGTCGTTTGTCATCAGTACTTGATCACGTTTCTCACAAAGCACATTATACTATCCCAATGTTAGCTACTGGACATAAGCACACAATTTGATGTTAGTTTACCATGATACAGGTGCTTAGCCAGGATATCAAAGTTAGGGGCAAGAGTAATATCTAGTGGGGATGGGGCAGGGGCATAAAGAATATGATGCACAGCATCACCTGAGCTACATAGCAATGAGATGGTGGCGAGGACAAGAGAGAGTGCCCCTCTCATTAGTGGAGGGGTCGGCTGCCCCCCCCCCCCCAAAAAAAAAAGAAGAATTGAAATTCACGACAGAAAAACACAATTTCCTTGACTCGGTGTCCATTTGTGTCCATAATATATAAGTTGCGAACAAGCATAGATATCTAAATGTTAAAATGTCTTGTCGGATGTTCATTGTATGGGTTAACAGGGGAGGTGGGGGGGCATGAATGAAATTGGGGAGGGCATGTGCCCCCTCCAGCCCCATGCCTACAGTACGCCCACCGTGGACTGGTCACTTTCCACGGTTGGGCAATATTTCCGCGGATGTAATGATATTAGATTTCAAATCCTGTTTACAGCAATAATCATCAAAAATTTCAATTAATGAAGCTCAGGGTACAATCCGGTGCTTCATTAATTAAAATTTTATTGATGATGATTTTCTATTACCTGGAAAAAAGCATGCGTGGACATCACTGCCCATGCATGGATTATGACCAGTCCACGGAAACTGTACTGTATGTCTGCGCCACTGCTATGAGCAAGGACTAATCTAACTGGGTGGGTGTGTTTACAAATATTAATATTTTTTAACACCTGATAACAAAGTAATATAAGTTTATGAACAACCACACAATTGACTTTTAATTACAATACTCCTAATTCCTATTAAACATACATGAATGTTTATTAATTTTGTAGAATTTTTACACTGTGTATGAAGCTTATTTGGGCCTGTGTGTTTGTTAAAATTGCTCTTTCACAAGGGAGAACTTCTTGAAATCAGTCTACACTGGATTGTGTGGTACTCCTTTGTGTGAGACAATGTATTCATTGTAATAATCTTTATGCATAAGGCACCACAAAGTAGATCTGTTTCTCAGGCCATTTTTTGTAAAATTGCATGCAGGCGGGTGGTTTTTTATTTTATTTTTTATTTTTTTGATTATTTCTTTGCCATTAAAATTTCATGTTCTTGGTTTGTTTTCGGGCTCATAATCTACAGAATAGCATGGGTGGTGGTGTATTCCATCCCTTTAGTGCAAGAAGGCTTTGCAATGCTATAGCATAAGCCTTGTTGCATTCCAGAGACAAATTTAACAATTTTAATAACATGGGAAAAATATTGGACATGAACCATTTAATTTTTTTTAGTTCACCTCGACAAAGT
The DNA here is from genome assembly GCA_031216915.1 of Pictodentalium vernedei. Lineage (NCBI taxonomy): Eukaryota > Metazoa > Mollusca > Scaphopoda > Dentaliida > Dentaliidae > Pictodentalium > Pictodentalium vernedei. The sequence goes on along the minus strand of CM062297.1, from coordinate 626,369,202 downwards.
CAAGCTGGGCTTATCTAATCACTCTCCGTCCATTGTCCATCCGTCTGTCGTCCATCAACACCATGTTTTGGTCTTCTCACCCAAAACCACTGGGCCAATTAAAGTGAAAGTTAGTGTGAGTGATGGCCCCAAAGGGGTATTTCATATTTGTTTAACTCAACATGCTCAGGTCCATAGGGAGGGGGTGGGGGAAAATGCTCCCAAAATATTTTTTAAATCTTCTCATTAACCAGTGGGAAGTTACTTGATATTTATTATGGAGCTTCCTTATGAGGTGCAGAATCAAGTTTGTTCGAACTAAGTTCGTGAAGCAATATTTGGCTTTGTAATCGGAGGGGTTAGAGTTTTGGTACCACCCAAAATTTCTATTTTCTGAACCGATGATCCGATTTGAACGAAATTCAGTATGTGGTATTATTGGGTCATAAGTACTTGACTCAAAAAAAACAACTGCATCCCCATGGGAACCCCAGGAGCTAAAAATAGAAATATTTTCAAAACGCCCATGTTTCCCAAACCACTTGGAACAGAGAACTGTTATATGGTATGAAGCATCCTTAGGACCAGTAGAATTGAATGGTTAAAAATTGTTTTGTTATGGAGTTCTGCAGAGGGCATCAAAATAATGCTGACTCAGCATATTTGCAAACATTTTAGAAAATCTTTTCTCCAGAACCAATGGTCAGAATCTTTTGATATCTGGTATACAGCATCCGTAGAGGGGTCAGATACAAGTTTGTTAAAATGAAGCCCATTGGTTCATATTTGGACTCAATGTAGGAGCCCATTTTTTCTAACTTAGGACAACATGGGGAATCTTCTTTAAAAATCTTCTTCAGAACCACCAGGCAGAATCTTTTAATGTTTGGTATACATTGTTGTTATGAGGGTCAGATTCAAGATTGTTCCCTAGGTTACTATTTGGGCTTCCTTTGGTAGCCCAAATTTTAACTTAGGGCAATATGAGGAAGTTTCTTTAAAAATCTTCTTCTTCAGTCCACCAGTCAGAATGCTTTCATATTTTGTATACAACATCTCTAGGGGGTGAGATTCAAGTTTGTTCAAATCGGGTCTGTGGGTTAAAATTGGTCTCGCTATTGTAGCCCAAATTTTAACTTAATGCAATATGAGGAAATTTCTTTAAAAATTTTCTTCTTCAGATCCACCAGTCAGAATACTTTCATATCTGGTATACAACATCTCTAAGGGGTCAGATTCAATTTTGTTCAAATTGCGTGCCTGGGTTAATATTTGGGCTCCCTGTGGAGCCGGAATTGGCCATGTAGCTGAAGAATTAGAATTTTTTTATTTAGTACCCTCTAGAGGTGTGTAACTAAGAGTAATCTACATAGATTGTATCAAGGGACTTCAGAGGGGAGCTCCACATTTTACATTATGATCAACTGAAGAAAAGGCATGATGACTGGACTGTTTTTGACACTCCTGAGGGGCTCAAAAATTGACAGTGTATCTTATGGAGATGGATTGCTTAATGTAGATTAATTTATGGACTCTGTTTATATCGTGTTCTGTTTAAGGTGAGCGCTTCAGGCGCCGTGGGGCCTCTTGTTTATTTATTTATTGAGTTTGAACAACACTTTCGACAGCCAGCAGCTACAAGTTTCTTCTCTCCTTGAACCAAGTCTCTCGCCCAACTGCAGCACTCATGGTCCACTGAGTTTTTAGCTCACCTGTCTTTCAGTCAGGGTGTGCTATAGTGATCACTCGCCGTCCGTCATCCTTGAACATGGTGTTTGCGTCGTCTCCTCCAAAACTGCTGAACCGATTTAAGTGAAATTTGAGATGGTTGTTTGTTATGACATCGCATTTTGATTTTGTTCAAATCAAGTTGCCGTTCCCCTCAGTGGGGCCACGCCCACAAATTATGCCTAAATTTTAAAAAATCTTCTTCTCATGAACCAGAAGTAGCGGAGACTTGATACTTGGTGTGCAGATTCATTTTGAGGTGTAGACTCAGATTTGTTCAAGAGAAGTTTATGAGGCTATATTTGTCTTCGTTATGGGAGGGGTAAGAATTTTCGCCCCGCCCAAAATTTCTATTTTCCAAACCAAGAGGCTGATTTGAACCAAATTTAAAATGAGGGCTTATTGGGTCATAAGTACTTAATTTTCCCGTCGTTCCATGGGAACCGCAGGAGCTAAAAATAGAACAAAATTTAAAACGCCTATATCTCCAAAACTACACGACACTGAGAATTCTTATTTGGTGTGAAGCTTCCTTGGGACCAGTGGAATGGAATGGTTCAACAAAACTTGCTGTCGGGTCTATCATGGAGTACTTTTTCGGGACTTTAACGCTGTGGGTAATGGGGAAAGCATTTAAGACTCTTCTTCACCCAATCCACTGCTCCAAAAGCTTTCAAATTTCACATATACCATCTTTGGAAGATTTTTTCACACGTTTATTGAAATCATATCCCTGAGTCCATATTGGGGCACTCTGTGGGAGTCCAAATATTGAAACTAGTGCAGTATGAGGAATATTCTTTAAAGATCTTCTTCTTCAGACCCACAAATCAGAATCTTTTGATATTTGGTATGCAGCATCCTTAGGCGCGTGAGATTTAGGTTTGTTGAAGCCAAGTCCACATTTGGGATCACCAGGGCTTCGCAAATTGCGAGAACGGTCGTTTCGTTCCTGTGACGTTCTCGCAAATGCTTGTTAAGAAGATCCATTTACCATTCCCGCAAGAATATAAGCATTTTTCATCAGATAAAATTTAATAAAATTAGATTAATGCTAGAGCTGAGACGATTAAAGGGTTTTTTTGATTGATTAATCGCATGGATTAACCTTGGTTAACCGATTAATTAATTGCCCTAATAGCTGAATAATGGCCGTACCGTTGATGATTTATATAATTAAAACTTTACTCAACGTAATGGACAAAATCGGCCAGCGCCATATACAAAAATGTCCATTCAAATTTTATTATATTATTTTTTCTCTCAAAACATAGTTTATGACCCGTCATTGGAACAAGCTATGTTTTTGAGACAAACATCGAAAATCTTTAATAATTCAAGAATTTCTTGTGCAAGTATCGTCTGCCACCCGCATTTGGTGAAGGGTTGAGAATGACCATTTCCAGCTACTGATACAGTATAATGATCATGCAAGTGAACAAGTATGTCAGCACGTAACTGGCATTCGTTACTCGGTCTCATATAATTGATGTGGGCCAGTGTGACAATGTTTGCCTGTTTTGGAGCAAGTGTGTTCCTTAGATAACCCATATAATACCGTACTTCAAAAGTAACGGTTAACAGATCAATTACTTTTTTATCGATCAAGACGTTGATCACTGGTTAGTCGATTAATCGGTTAATCGTATCAGCTCTAATTAATTTCTATAAACTTGATTACTGCAATAGCCGTTGATGTGGTGGTTGAACAATCTAACAATCTATGTATTTGAAGATAAATAAGCATAATTCATGAGATTAAGACACATGTTGGAAATGGGTCCCACAAAAAATAAATGGATCTCGCAAAAAATATATTTGCGAAACCCTGGCTCACTGTGGGAGCCTGAATTATAACGTAGTTCAAAATGAGGAATTTTCTTTAAAAATCTTCTTCAGATCCAGCAGTTGGAATGTTTTAATATTTGGTATGCAGCATACTTAGAGGGGGGGGGGGGGGGTCAAGTTTGTTTTAGCCAAGTCCCTGGGTTCATATTTGGGCTCACTGTGGGAACCAGAATTATAACTTAGTTCAATATGAAGAATATTGTTCAAAAATATTCTTCTTCACATCCACCAGTCAGAATGTTTTGATATTTGATATACAGTATCCTTAGGGAGGTGAGATATAATTTTGTTAAAGCCAAGTCCTTGGGTTCATATTTGGGCTTCCTGTGGGAGCCCGAATTGTACCAAAATTTCTACTTTCCGAATTGAGAGGCCGATTTGATGCAAATTTGATATGATGGGCTTATTGGGTCATAAGTACTTAATTTATGCAAAAAAAATTCCCGTCGCCCTATGGGAACCACAGGATCTAAATATTAAACAACAAAAACAACAATTAAAACGCCCATGTCTTCAACACTACATGGCACTGAGAATTTTTATTTTGTGCGAATCTTCCTTAGGAACAGCAGAAAGGAATGGTCCAAAAAAATTGCCATCGGTTTTATCATAGGGTAGTTTTCTAGGACTTTTGAACAAATGCCGAGTCATCATTTTTTAACACTGTGAGAAATGGGAAAAACATTAAAGAATCTTCTTCTCTCATACCACTGCTCCAAAGGCTTTCATATTTCGCATATAACATCTTTGGAAGATTCCGTCACATGTTTGTTGAAATCAAATTCCTGGGTTCATATTTGGGCTCTCTATGATTAGATTAGTGCAATGTTAGGAAAATTCCTTAAAAATCTTCATCTTCCGATCCACCCTTCAGAATCTTTTGATACTTGGGATGCAGGGTCCTTAGAGGGGTGAGATTCAAGTTTGTTCAAGCCAAATCCCTGGGTTCATATTTGGACTCCCTGTGGAGCCCAAGTTATAACTTAGTTCAATAAGAGGAATATTCTTTAAAATCCAGTCGTCAGAATCTTTTGATATTGGTATACAGCATCCTAAGGGAGGTGAGATTCAAGTTTGTTCAAGCCAAGTCACTGGGTTCATATTTGGGCTCCCTGTGGGAGCCCGAATTATAACTTAGTTCAATATGAGGAATATTTTTTAAAAATCTTTTTTTTTGAGATCCACCAGTCAGAATCTTTGGATATTTTGTATAAGCTTTTCTTATGAGGGGCAGATGCAACTTGTTCAAATATATTCCCATGGTTGATATTTAGGCTACCATGTCAGGTAAACGTCCTCGGACCCCCTTGGGGCCTCTTGTTTTCTGTTTGCCAGCATTGCCCTGGCTCTTTATTCTATATTTTCATTGCAAGTTAGTCACTACTTTTATGTAGGCTTCCAAAATGTGGTACTGCATGTCTTTCTGTCTGTCCTTCAGATGAAATGTTTCTTTGCTTTTCATTTGCCTGGCTCTACATTGTAAATAATTTGCAGATATATTTCACCCTCCAACCTCCCCCACACACATACACAAATCAGGGCTGGGGCGAGTATTGAGTACCTTGTCAAAAAAGTGGTACTCGAGTACTCTGAGTACTGTGTACTTTGGACCCAGCCCGTCACAAATATATTAAACATCAAAGAGTATTATATACTTAAACAAATACAGTACAGCTGCTGTGTACTGCTCACTTTCCACAGATGGGCAATATTTCCACGGATACAATAATATTTGATGCCAAACACTAACTATAGGAATAATCATCAAAAATTTAAATAATGAAGCATCAGGTGCAACCCGGTGCTTCATTAAAATTTTGCGGATGATGATTTTTATTGCCTGGTAAACGCATGAGTGGACATCACTGCCTGCGTGTATTACAACCCGTCCACGGCGACTGTACTGTAACTGATTTGTCCTCTTTGGGAACATATTTTCTACAATTTCACTCCTTTTGACAGAATGTGTGTCTGGTCTGTGGGGATTAAAACCAAAGTAATGAAAGTGCAATTGTGGATATTTGCAGCACAAGCACAGCACCACAAAATCAATATTTGATGATTTCAGGAATTTTAACAGTGTCATGAGACACCACAGTAGCAGGTACTTGTCATTCTGTTGGAAAATATCACGGTTTTATGACTCGAGGTACCTTAACTGAGAAAACTGAGGCTTTTTCTTACTAAGATTGCAAAATATTCATCAAACACATTGTGAAATGTCTTCAGAACACAGAATGTGATTAAATAACAATGGGAAATTCAGTATGTGTCAGTATCAATTTATTTATAAATTAATATATTTTTTTTATGGAAAAAGGCATACTGAGGGGTGTTGGGGTGGGGGCACACACAGGGCTATATTTTACCCCATCACTTGGTAAAAGAATATTTGACATCATTTATTGAGATAAAATGGCATTTTCTATTGATATTGGTGAATTATATAGCCTCAGCCAGAGCTTATCCTTCGACGAGAATCTGAGAATCGATTCGTGTAGAGATCTGTGCAACAAAACTAGTGAGAAATCATGTACATTCTCGTAGCACCAACACTAACATGACCTGAAATATTGTGACACTGGCAATCAAATTTGTACAAATATGGCTGTCACTGGAACCAGCTCTCACCAGCCGGTTCCAGTAACATCCATAATTATTAAGCTTGATGAATATAGTTTATTTTCAGCTCACCTGACTGAAAGTCAATGGGCGCTTAAGTGATGACTTTCTGTCTGTCGACCATCCGTCCATCTGTCCGGCGTGAACTTTACATTATCAACCTCTCCTCATAAACAACTGGGCCGAATTGAACCAAATTTGACATTCATGTTCCTTATCATATATGAATTCCAGCTTGTTCAAATAAAGTTCCCACGCCCACAGGGGTCCCAAAAAGGGGCATTTCTCTGATAGCACCCATCAGTTGTTTTCCAAAATTAAAAACAAATCTTCTCCAGAACCAAATATAAGAATCTTGTGGGGGGGGGGGGGGGGGGGCAGATTCCAGTTTGTTCAAATCGAGTCCCTGAGTTAATATTTGGGCTTCCTATGGACACCCAAATATCAACAGTGCAACATGACGAAATTTCTATGAAAACCTCCTTCAGATCCAACAGGCAGAATGCTTTCATATTTGGAATACAACATCTGTAGTGGGGGGGGGGGGGGGGGGGTAGATTGAAGTTTGTTTGAATCGGGTCTCTGAAGCCCAAAGTTTAACTTAGTGCAGTATGAGGAAATTTCTTTGCAAATATATTTCTTCATATCCACCAGTCAGAATCCTTTCATATTTGATACACAGCATCTCTAAGGGGGTCAGATTCATGTTTGTTCAAGCCAAGTCTTTGGGCTCGTTATGGGAGCTCAAATTAACTCAGTGCAACATGAGAAAATTTCTTTAAAAATCTTTTTCTTCAGACCCACCAGTTAGAATGCTTTAATATTTGGTGTACAACATCTCTGGGGAGGTCTGATCTAAATTTGTTCCAATTTGGTTTCTACCCGTCAGAGTTCTTTCATATGTGGTATCGCAGGGGGGGGGGGGGGGGGCAGATTTGAGTTTGTTCATTTCGAGTCCCTGACTTAATATTTGGGCAGGGGTAGGTTAGGTTCAAGGTTGTCCATTAATGTTCAAATCCATTCCTTAGAGTTTTTCCATAAAATTTGCCTTTCAAGCTGCTGTGACACAACAACCCTTGGAAGTTTGGCAGTACTTGTCTACAGCTGACAGAATTGGAAGCAATCAGGAAGACCTATGCTAATAATTATCTGACATGGACACTAGAGTTATGAATAATTTCATAACATCATTCCTATGTAGTGTTGATGAATCATGACAGTAGTAGGAGAGGTATGGATCGGCCCCCATTGGCCGGACTTCCCCCGGACCTAGGAATTGACGTCATGTCACGTGACCTACTGGCGCCATGTTTGGTTGTCATGGTAACCCGCGTGAGCGGCCATCTTGTGACGTCATCTTCATAGTGATGCGTGGTGTTAGTGCGCATGCACAACGCGTGTTGTTAGGGTGATACGTGTTTCTGTCGTCCATTTTGTATACTGGAGGCCGCCATCTTGGTTTCTATGGTAGCACGTGGATGTTATGTTACCCAAAGGCCTATAACAAGACAGGGGTATGTTCGGAGGGTGTGTTCGATTGAATAGGGGTAAATCTAATTACAAAAATAAACCTGTCAACCCCTCCAAATCGCCAAAAACGACTTTATTTACAACGGATTCCCCATTTTATCGGCTTAGCACCGAGGGGCACGGGGGAGGGGGGGGGGTTGAGTTCAATTGAATAGGAGTAATTTTCTGGCTTGGATTTTCCCCCAGAATCCTCGTTTAATTCGTAGATTTACCACAAACAACCCGACAAGTTTTAGTATTTCGAATTCTTTCAGAATTATCTGCTTCTATCTATCTATGCAATAGTTTTCGTCTACCTAGGCATGTTCCTTTGTCCTGGAGTATCCTGCAGTAGAGTAGAAGAGCCTATAAGCTGGAACTGTTTTAGCTTATTATTACTATATTTTGCTTTTCTGTGTGTTCTTGTTAGTTCTCACCCTATTCCGAGTACTCTTGTTGTTTCATTTATCTAGATCACCCAAGCAGTTCACTTTACTGACTCTAACTAACCAATCAGATTGCTTGATTTCCCCTAATCTGTATGCAGAGTTATCTCCTTTGTGTATATCAAAAGTCTATATCATCCCCAAAGCCAATAAGCTATCGAGTTGTTACTGAAGTCATAGCTCGAATGACTCGAAGCCCATCGAGCAAATGAGCTTTAGAGTAATTGCTCGATCGAGTGACTCGACATATTGCTCAAATGACTCTAAGCCCATCGAGCAAATGAGCTAACGAGTAATTGCTCGTTCGAGTGACTCACTTATACGACTCTTCGCCTCATTTCAGAAAAAAAGGGATTCTGTAGCCACAGACATATCCTAAAAAGGGAATCTAAAGGGATTCCAAAAAAGGCATTCCATAAGTGGGATTCATTTTACCCAGAGAGACTCGCACATACTGCTCGAACGACTCGAATCCCATCGAGCAAATGATCTAACGAGTAATTGCTCGTTCGAGTGACTCGCTTATACGACTCTTAACCTCATTTCAGAAAAAAAGGGATTCCATAGCCACAGGCGTTTCCCAAAAAGAGATTCGCAAAAAGGGATTCCGTAAATGGGATTCCTAGCCGACTCCGTAAAATGATGTTCCGTGATTTGATATAGAATCTGGAGGGTATTCCCCCACTCCACTTGTAAGAAGAAAAAAAAAAAAAAAAAAAAAAAAAAACTTTTGTTAAAGTTAAAAAAATTATTGTCTTTTCTGTGCACTGCTTGTTATATAGTTCAATATTTGTTCCGTTATCTTCGATGTGTTCGATCACTTCATGCTTCGTTAACTTTGTTCTATCCATTGTCATCATTGATTCTGTATCTTGATCGTTGTCGGCTGCGAAGCTTTATTGTAGAATTTTCTATATCTTTGTAAAATCTGGTTGTAGTGAAGAATCTTCTCGGTCTGGTTCATGGTTCTAGATTGTGTAATCTCTCTCATTTCTCTATCCAGGTCCATCGCGGCAAGTCCGTTGAGTTCTCTGTGAACCAAATGCTGTCGATCCGGTAAGCTTTCTAGTAAACTGGGTTCGACCAATAAGTAATCCTTCTCTTCTTGTCCCTTCATTGTTGGATTAAGCTCTGGTTCTGGTTTCTTCCCTGTTCCGGTCATAACTCTCCGAGGTATTTCTGTTGTTGGTATTGGTACCCACAGGTTTCTGGTTGGTTCATGGTTATTCACCTGGTATGGCTTTGACAGTTCCATTGGTTCAACTCGTTCTATTCATTTGCGTTCTTCTCTTCTGCATAATTGCCGTAGATCCGGTGGTGAGTGGACCTTCTCGTGTCTGGATACGTGGTGTCTCCTGTTAAACGTCTTTACACATGCACACTTTAAGCATTCATACCTCTTAGGTTCGTGGATGGTTCGCTTGTGTAGCAGGGGGCATTTGAAATGACTGAATGATTTTGACACTCATCGCAGGTGTGGTGTTGATCCATCGCTGGTTAAACGTAGACTGACAAACTTCGGGAGATGAATCCCGTTTTATACCCTCCAGATTTTATATAAATCACGGAACATCATTTTACGGAGTCGGCTGGGAATCCCATTTACGGAATCCCTTTTTGCGAATCCCTTTTTCGGAAACGCCTGTGGATATGGAATCCCTTTTTCTGAAATGAGGCTAAGGGTAGTATAAGCGAGTCACCCAAACGAGCAGTTACTCGTTAGCTCATTTGCTCGATTAGATTCGAGTCGTTCGAGCAGTATGTGCGAGTCACTCGAGGTAAAACGAAATCCCACTTATGGAATCCCTTTTTGGAATCCTTATAGAATCCCTTTTTAGGATATGTCTGTGGCCACAGAATCCTTTTTTCTGAAATGAGGCGAAGAGTCGTTTTAGCGATTCACTCGAACGAGCAACTACTCGTTAGCTCATTTGCTCGATGGGCTTCGAGTCATTCGAGCAATATGTCGAGTCATTCGATCGAGCAATTACTCTAAAGCTCATTTGCTCGATGAGCTTCGAGTCATTCGAGGAATGACCTCAGTAACAACTCGATAGGTTATTGGCTTTGGGAATGAGATAGCCTTTTGATATACACAAGGGAGATAAATCTACATACAGATTAAGGGAAATCAAGCAATCTGATTGGTTAGTTAACGCCAGTTAAGTGAACTGCTTGGGTGATCTAGATAAATGAAACAACAAGAGAACTCGGAATAGGGTCAGAAGAAACAAGAACACAGTAGAAAAAGCTAAATATAGTAATAATAAGCTAAAACTGTTCCAGATTATACTCTACTGGAGTATACTCCAGGACAAAGGAACATGCCCAGGCAGACGAAAACTATTGCATAGATAGACAGAAGCATAGAATTCTGAAAGAATTCGAAATAGTAAAACTTGTCGGGTTGTTTGTGGTAAATCTATGAATTAAACGAGGATTCTGGGGAAAAATCCTAGCCATAAAATTACTCCTATTCAATCGAACTCACCCCCCCCCCCCCCCCCCCCAACCATGTGCCCCTCGGTACTATAGCTAAGCCGATAAAATGGGGAATCCATAGTAAATAAAGTCGTTTTTGGTGATTTGGTGGGATTGTCGGGTTTATTTGGGTAATTAGATTCACTCCTATTCAATCGAACACACCCTTGTCTTGTTATAGGCTTTTGGGTAACATAGCAACCACGTGTTACCATAGAAACCAAGATGGCGGCCTCCAGTATACAAAATGGACGACGGAAACACGTATCACCCTAACAACATGCACTGCGCATGCGTACTAACACCACGCATCACTATGGAGATGACGTCACAAGATGGCCGCTCACGCGGGTTTCCATGACAACCAAACATAGCGCCACTAGGTCACGTGACATGACGTCACTTCCTAGGTCCGGGGGTAGGTCCGGCCAATGGGGCCGATCCATACATCTCTTACTACTTATGGCTAACTGAATGTGACCCAAAATACTTATCTGAACCACTTTGTTAGGTGAGCGATTAAGGCCCCTGGGGGGGGGGGGGGGGCTTTTATTTTTTTTTAAATCAGTAGTTGGTGTTTTAAAAATTAAAAAGCTGTTTTGGGTAAAGGGTTAACATGTATTATCAGTATGCAACAGGGGTTCACCCATACTGGCCTCATGGGATCCTGGCCCATAGCAGGTTTGAAATCTCGCAATGATTTTCGCAAGAATCCAAATGGATTCTCCCAAATTCAGAGGAATTATAAGCCCTGCAAAACCTCAATTTTGAAACAAAATTGACATATTGTTTCATGGGGGTGGGGCACTATTTATCTTGCTGTATGGTTAATTAAAACAGATTTTGTCAAAAGGTTTTGTGTGCTGATGCAGATTTTAGTTTTACTTTGGGATTAGGGTAGTTTTCAAAGAAAGCTGTGAATTCTTATCCCTCCCAGCTTACTCGTTAGGTAACAGAGTAGAAATTCTGTCGGAGGCAATACCAGTTTTTAAGCCCATTTGACAAGCTTGGACACTTCTCTTCAAAAGAACAAATTCCCCATACTTTTGACAAGGCAGAAGCCAAAAGTTGAATTTTATTGCAGAAATGAATCTTTCATCACATGAAAGAGGTAAATGTATCTTTGGTAGGGTTGGGTTTGCTCATAGGTATAACTGTTGTAAATTTAGATTTATCTGCCTCAAAAAGTTTCACTTGGAAATTATGTAATCCCCAAAACTAAGCAGTCTTGGGAAAATATATTGTTTCAATAAACATTTGAAGAATTCTACTGACATCTTGCATTACTGTTGAATCTTCCAGATGAATAAAGAAGAGAGCGATTTGAGGACTTTTTGGACCTAAAAATTCATTTGACTATTGGTGTGTTTTGTTTGGGAATTCCCTGAGAAAAATGTACATGTGACCAGCATTTCCCTTTCTGTTAGTTTTTCTCTCTTATTTGTTGCATGACCCCCTGTTTAAGAATCCGAAAAAGGTTTATACTTGACAAAAGATATTTGAATGCCAAATTTAAAATGATGCGACCATATTTTTTTCGCCTGAACGTTATAATGGTCGCCTATGAGAAAATAGTTAGTACTGTGATACGTATTCCTGCTTGGCTGAAATTTAACAATTGCAGGAATTCGATTGCATAAAATGTTTTTGGAGTAATGGTTGCGGAATGAAATATTTCAATATGTTGGATACTTTGGGGTTCCTCTTACGCCTTGCGTATTGTCATATTAGTTCTAATGTTGCATGTTTGTGGACAAGAAGTCGTGCAAAGAGTTTAATAACACGTTGTTGTTGTCCACCCAACCGTATACAATTTTGCTACGGATTTCAAAATAGCACGTGCTACCCGAGAATGTCCAATTGAATGGGTGAACGACGATTTTCGTTGTGTTATTTTGTGCTAGAGAGCCTGGGGTATTGAGAAAACATGCTGCTAGTTTTTGTCTTCCGACATTTTAAAAAATGCCAAGGTTAACCGAAAATCAGAGGTTGCGTGCCATTGGTATACATTAGGCTGTGATACCTCCAGATGAGCTCGCTGCTACATTCGGAGTCACTGTGGCCACTATTTACCGTTTCATTGGAAGGTATAGATCCACTGGATCTACTGCCGAGCGACCGCGTTCAGGTCGACCATGAATTACGACCCCTGCACAAGAACGACACATCAGGACGTTTCACTTGCGGGATAGCTTCCTTCCGGCGACGAGGACAGCAGCAATTACTCCTGGTAGAAATAACAATAGAATTAGTGCACAAACTGTCCGCAACAGACTCGCTAAACACAGCATCTGAAGTAGGCGTCCATACCACGGACCAATCCTTACCCAACGTCATCGTACCGTCAGAATGGAATGGGTACGTCAGCGTGTTCGCTGGACTCGGCAGCGTTAGAGCACATTTCTTTTTAGTGATGAATCACGATTTTGTCTACGGCGCGCTGATGGTACGGCAAGAGTGTATCGCCGACGAGGAGAACGGTTTTCTGATGCTTGCGTGCGGGGATGCGACCGTTTCGGTAGGGGTAGTATAATGGTTTGGGCAGGAATTTCCTTGCACCATCGAACGCAGTTGATCTTCATCGATGGTAATCTGAATGAACAGCGATATAGGGACAAAATTCTTGACGCTGCTGTTTCCCCGTTGTTCAACACTAACGTCGGATTGCAGTTATATCAGCAAGACAATGCCCTATGTCACGTGGCGCGTATCTGTCGTGACTTTCTTGAGGAGCAGAGCACCGAACTTCTTCCCTGGCCCCCACTTTCGCCAGATTTGTCGCCAATCGAGCATCTCTGGGATCAATTGGACCGTCGGGTACGACTTCATGATCTTCCGACCTTAGGCGATTTACGCAATGTTCTAAGGCAAGAGTGGAAGGCAATACCACAGGGTGACATCCAAAGACTTATCAGGTCCATGCGCCGTCGATGGCTTGCCATCCAAGAGGCAAACGGTGGACGTACACGCTATTGACTGCATGTGTGAACTTTTCATTTCACCCCACGTCTGAATTGCGACGTTCTGACGTGGCGCTGGCAACAGTAAGAACATGAAATTAGGCAAATTCAAACAGCTAGACTCGAAATATGAATTTACAATAATTTGTTTGGGATTAAAGTCGATAATATTAAAAAAGTGCTCCTCAAAGTTAATTATACTTTCTTTTTTACCTCAGTATATATGCCAAGTGGGTCGGGTGCTTGAATATTATAAAATGTCTTCTTTTTTCTTTATAACGATATAGCAGCACATGTCACGTTAATAAAGATATACTTACTTACCTAGTAACATTAGGGGTAAGTGAAAGTATGCTTCTTGTTCTCATCTTTATCATCAATAGTAATTGAACATGCTGAAAATGATAATGAAATAGGTAACACACCAGATAATAAAAGCATCAAGCAATAATTTTAAATAATTATTAATTTAATTAATACTAAAAAGGCTTATAACCGTCTTTGTGAGTTATTAGGTTCAGTTTATGTACTCATGCTTACAAGTACTGATTTCATTATTGCTGAAATAATCTGTGAATTTCAGCGTAGACATAAGCTTTGCAATTTTGGGCAGGAGCTTGAGTAGCGTTGTCAATATCTAGTCGATAGATCCCTCCCTCGATTGACCCCAGGGGTCCGTCCATTGGCTAAAACTTGACTCATATTTTATGCTCTTTAACAAAGCTGAGGTATTACTCAATCAAAATTTTGTTCTTTCCGTGGGCACCCAAGGAACATATGGGTGGGGTCAGTGCTTGTTAACTGGAAAACCAGGTCTGTTTTATTTATGAAATAGGGTCCGGTAAACAACCGTGAGGTAGAAAGTCCTGTAAAGTGGACAGCACTGGAAAGAACGACTAAACTTGAATTCATATTTATGTCATGATCATGATACGGCTATATATGCTAAAAGTGACATTAAACACCAAAAAACAAACAAATACAAATGTATCTCAAAAAATATGTTAACCACTAATTGACAGAGTAAATTGGTGAAGTGCATTCAAACTTAAGTCTGCAAATGAAAATGAAGAACGTTGATCCCACTCTGATTCAGCAAACTGTTTTTCCCTTTTGAACCTAATGAGACCACCCAAAACAACAACATTACCATAAAATAACCTACAGAAATAGTATGGTCGCAGTATACTCCATCAATAAGGGTGTTCGTTGTGAACGAAACCACAAGGGAATGTTTTATCATGATATATTCACACTTATAAACAGAGTTTATGGAGATAAAGTTTCTAAATCAATCATTGCCTTGTGTGACAAGTTGTTTGTAAACTAGACATAGCCGTCATCATAATGTTTTATTTACATGGTCAAATTGAAAAAAAAAATGTATTTGGAGAAGTTGTTTAAATCTTCATCGCTTTTGAAATCCACTTTTTCTGATCGCGAATCCATTCTGAATTCGAAATTTAATACCGGGACTCCAATAGCGAAGTCAAACCCACTAATGTAATGACGAAATAACAAACATGTTCGTTTGGCGTTCTGTTTATCATTTGGTTTTGAATCCAAAAACGGTATTCGTCGTACTTTTTCCCACAACTCAATGATTGGAATCATTGGAATGTAACTCTATCCGTGAATGATCAAGTACTCAGCAATAACGGAAGTCAGAAGCATGAAAATACCTAAACTCTCTGCATGGGTTGTTATGATAATAATTGTTCCCCACAAAGCAACTAGGACTTTCACCAATCCAATAATGTTTGACAGAACTTATTGAGCTCTGTCAAACATTATTGGATTGGTTAAGTTTCTAGTTGAATTATGGGGGAACGGAGTGGCTCAGTGCCAACGGTATTGGGTCTAAAGGTCCAAGGTTCCAGGGGCAACTACACTGTGGCCTTAGGTAAGGCACTTAATCCCGATTGCCCACGCGGGGTACGCTGACTATGAGTACTAAGGCGTACTGCACGTCTATGGTACACTTGCCTTCAACCAATGCCAAGCACGCTTCTGCGGAGTTAGTACGTTGGGGAGTCTGAGAGTTGCTCGCTGCTGATCAGTAGTTCTATCCAGCTACTCGGTTTCCTCCGCACGTAAAACTGTCCGACACGAGGTGACTCTGGCTGTCGAAAGTATCGTTAAACGCAAATAAATAAATAAATAAATAAATAAATAAATAAATAAATAAATAAAAATAAACAAATCAATCAATCATTCATTCATTCAATTATTCATTCATTCATTCATTCATTCATTCATTCATTCATTCATTCATTCATTCATTCATTCAATAAATGGTTGCATTATGGGGGTTTTCAAGCTGAAATTTTGACTTGAGAATACAAAGGGTTATAGTTTCTCAATATAAATATCGATGGTCATCTATTCTGCAATGGATATATCTTAAAGCTCGCAAATCTTGCCCTTAGCGAAGTAAGCAAATATCTCACCAAAAAATCACCATATTCTGTATGGGGTCATTTAATAATAAACAAAATTATTTTATGAAGCTCCTCTGATCCACAGATAGAACCTCATAAAAGCATAAACAATAAATATTATAATAAACATATACACTGGCTGTTTACCAAGTATATAATACTGAAATTAAAGTATACATTTAAATTGACCGCCTCTTTATTGTTGTTTGATTGGTAATAGGAAATCGTTCAGCATTCTTTTCATATTTCTTATTTTCCTACTTATTGGTGAGCGCATCTAGCCATATTGATGCGATTTGTAGATTTTTTACAATACAAGCAAGGCTCTTAATCCTGATTGCCCACGTGGGGGCACGGTGGCGTTGTGTACTAAAGGGTACTGCACGTCGATGGTGCACTTGTCTTCAACCAATGCTAACCCTGCTGGTGTGGAGTTAGTACTTTGGGGAGTCTGACAGTTGATCGCCGCTGCTCGGTGGTTCTCTTCGGACACTCCGGCTTCCTTCACAATGAATAAAGTTATTATTATTTCTTCTTCAATTGTCTTGCTATACACCATTATCCAGTCACGTTGTGCTGGGTACTGTGTTTTGTGTTCTTGGATAGCCTAAACGTTTTGTTGGTTACAGTGTTGGAGGTGGTGAGATTATGTTAACGTTTTGGTGAGAACTTTGTTCGTTTTTTAACGTTTTGGGTACTGTGTAAGAGGTGGTTAGCTTGTTTTATTGGTCACAGTGTTGGAGGCGACTAGATATTGTTAACATTTTGTTGGGTACAATGTTTGAGGTGGTTAGTTAGTGATAACGTTTTGTTTGGTACAGTATTTGAGGTGGTTAATTAATGTTGATGAGGTTTTGCTTAGTACAGTGCTGTAGGTCGTTAGATTGTATTATCATTTTGTTGGGTACGGTTTTTTCCGTGTTAGTGTTCATGGTTTATTAGGTACAGAAGATCAGGTGGTTATATAGCGTTAACGTTTTGTTGGGTACAGTGCAGCAAGTGGTTAGATCGTTTTGTCGGGAACAGTGTTTGGGTTGGTTAGATAATGCTAACAATTTATTGGACACAGTGTTTGAGATGATTAGATATTGTTAACATTTTGTTGGGTACAATGTTTGAGGTGGTTAGTTAGTGATAACGTTTTGTTTGGTACAGTGTTTGAGGTGGTTAATTAATGTTGATGAGGTTTTGCTTAGTATAGTGCTGTAGGTCGTTAGATTGTATTATCATTTTGTTGGGTACGGATTTTGCCGTGTTAGTGTTCATGGTTTATTAGGTACAGAAGATCAGGTGGTTATATAGCGTTAACGTTTTGTTGGGTACAGTGCAGCAAGTGGTTAGATCGTTTTGTCGGGCACAGTGTTTGGGTTGGTTAGATAATGCTAACAATTTATTGGGCACAGTGTTTGAGATGATTAGATAGTGTTAACATTTTGTTGGTACAATGTTCAAGGTGGTTAGATGGTGTTGACGATTTGCTTGGTATAGTGTTTGATAACGTTAATGTTTGAAGGGTACAGTGTTTGGGGTAGTTAGATAATGTTGCCACTTTGTTCGGTACAGTATTTCAGGTGTTTTGGATAGTATTAATTTTTTGTCGAGTAGAGGGTTTGATGTGGTTAGATAATGTTAACGTTTTGCTGGAGGTGGTTAGATAGTATTCACTTTTTGCTTGGTACAGTGTTGATATGACGAGAAAACGTTAACGTTTGGTTGGATACTGTGTTTGAGGTGTTTAGATAGTGTTTACGTTCTGTTGGGTGCAGTATTGTTAGTTAGTGTTAGCGTTTTGTTGGAAACACTGTTGAAAGTGGCTAGATGGTTCTAACGTTTTAATTTGGTATAGTGTTTGAGGTTGTTATTTAGCGTTACGGGTGTGGTGGGTACAGTGTTTGGGGGTTGTTAGATAATGTTAGCAATTGGTTTGGTACAGTATTGCAGGTGTTTTGGATATGTTAACGTTTTGTAGAGTAGAGAGTTTGGTATGGTTGGATAATGTTAGCGGTTTTTTTTTCTATTGAAGTGGTTACATAGTGTTGACGTTTTGCTTGAAATGATTAGATAATGTTACTGTTTTGTATGGTACAGTATTGTAGGTGTTTGGATAGTGCTAACGTTTTGAAGAGTAGGGGGTTTGGTGTGGTTATATAATGTTAACGCTTTGTTTGAAGTGGTTAGATAATGTTAACGTTTTGCTTAGCGCGGTGTTGATCTGATAGATAACGCTAACGTTTGCTTGGATACTGTGTTTGAGGTGTTTAGATAGTGTTGGGTACAGTATTGGAGGTGGTGAGATAGTGTCAATGTTTTGCTGGATGCGGTGTTGGAGCTGGGGCAGTAGTGTTAACGTGTTGTTGAGCAGTATTTAGAGTGGTTAGATGGTGTTACCTTTTTGCTTGGTACGGTGTTGGAAGTGGTTGGAGAGTGTTAACGTTTTGTTGGATATTGTGTTGGAGGAGGTTAGATAGTGTTTAGTTTTGGTGGATACTGTGTTGGAAGTGGTGGGATATTGTTTGGGATTGTTAGCAGTAATGCTGTGTTCGGTACAATGTTTGAGGAGGTTAGATAGCGTTAACGGTTTTGGGGCGCAGTGTTTAAGGTGGTTTGATAGTGTTAAAGATGTATTGGGCACAGTGGTGGAGGTGCTTTAGTACTGTTAATGTTGTGTTGGGTATAGTAATGGGGGTGTTCACTTGGTGCTTACGTTACAATGTTTGAGGTTGTTAGACGGTGCTAACGATTTGTTTGGTAAAGTTTTGGAGGTGATCAGATAGTGATCATTTTGTTCGGTACATCGTTTGAGGCGGGTAGAAATTGAGTGTATTCACATTAGGACTAGAGATCAACAATAATACCACTAGAACGCTCTATTTCAAATACCTTCTTTCTGTTTTTCTTTGCGGACTTTGTCACAGATCCAGCAACTTCTCATTTTTCTGACGTTTCAGAACAGGATCAATCGAAATCTGCTTTTGCTGGCCATGTTTCATGAGGGGAAGACCAACAGGTGAAAATCAATAGTTGTTGTCCTCACAAGCGAAATGATTTCGATATCCAACTCGAAAAATGTACAGTTTCTTTCTGTTATGCGTTGCGGAGAACATTTGCGAAAAAAACAACAACCAAGCGTGAACATAACGCTGAATGCTGAAAAACAGGTGATCGTCATGTACTTTATTATTATCACGAAGTATTTTGTTTTATTACACACCCGTAACTGTATTTCTTGCGATCACATGCATTTTAGGGGCATGCGGTAATTTTAACCAGAAACTCCAGTGCGATCCGATAAAATGTACCCTTCGCATGCACAAGTTCTCTCCTTAGACTGGTTCTTATAGTTTGCAGCGTTTAGTTGAAAATAATCAATGAGAGCCATCAGCTATATTTATCTGTTGGAATTACAGATTCTCATTCCCAAAATGTTTGACTCACAACTTTGCTAAAAACTATCGATAGTCATCCTAGATACATGATATCTACCAGGAAAATGAACACTGAAACTCCACCTTTGCTTTCGTTATTGAAAACCGAGAAAAACTTAATTAATTTGGAGCAAAAAAAGAAACTGGTACTGGTACATTTGATATAGAATTTTGTAACATTGTTACCCTCAGCGCTGCGTGCTGTCGATACGAGGCCTACAGTGTAATCCTATTCGATTCGCACTTCGTCAGTGAAGCAGCACGTTTGCCAACACAAACATACTTTGACGATCATGTTAAGTTGAAGTAGTTCTCAGGAAGCAGGACAAAATCAATCGTGAAAACTGGTTACCGCGAAGCAAGAAGACCGAGTGCGAAACACCGACAGTGCCTGCAGATGTCTGACAGTTCGTACTAGTAGTACATACAGTTACTGATTAACTATCACCAATTCCACCCTTACTACTAGTAGTAGACCTTCTGCGTGACACCCCCTCCCCCATCCACACTGGTTGAAGAAAGAAAACAATGTGGAAGAATGAAAATACTGGTTTAAGAAAAACTCAGTAGTTTACAGTTGTGGAACTAATGAGTTTTTACGTGTTTGTGGGCAATGGGGGTTTTTTTGGGCGGTGGGGGGGGGGGGGGGGCTTTTTGGGGAGGGGTGCCAGTGTAGTAATGCTGAAATATGGCTTTCTGTAGTTTGTGCTGGGGAAAACAATTGTTATCACCTTCCCCGTACTGGATAGTCTTGAAGGGGAGAGGGGAGGTAAATACATGCGGTCTGATCTAACATATTGTCAATTTTATGAGACGACTTCCATGAAAAATAATTAGAATATTTAAAACATAGACAGTATGACAATATTTACCAAATATAGATTTATATGGATTTTTAAGTGACTAATTAAGAATCTTTGCTAGTATTTCTCTTTTGTACAAGTATATTATTTTGCTTTAATTCTCAGCATCAAAACTTAAATCAAATGCCACCAATATGGTGGCCTCTGCACTCTCATCTCCCTCCACCAACATCCTGCTAATTTTGCAGTTTTCATGACAAGGGATTGGTATTTTCAGAACACATTGTTCAGAGGGAGGGGTATTTTTGGCAAATATCAGGGCAGTGGGCAGAGCATTTTCATGGGCTACCAGGGCAAATTCGAGGTATGAACCTGCATTTTGATTTTGAAACAAAAATTCGGGTCAGTTTGATTGGTCAGCCCCCATCCAGGATAATCCCCAAGAAAAATGTCCTCCAAAAGCCTATCATTAGCCATATTCTACTAGTCCGCTTTAAAACTACTTCCTAAATGCAAATTCAAAAAAATTCAAAAATTTAAGATTGCAAAGATATAGGACCAGACACATAAAGAATTATTTTTGTTTTGAACCTGATAGCAAGACAAAAATGTTGATACAACCGTTCAGATAATGAACTGGTGAAGTATAGTTGTACAAAATAATGAAAATATTAATAAATCTTTAAAAATATTATCAACAAAAAGAAGTTGGAGCTTACTGGTGAAAACAACCCCACCCCCTTTATTTCTCTTTCAGCCTCTGACAAAGACTTTTGGATTCTTATTTCGAGAGTTTTTGAGAAAAATATTGTCTAGTTAGTGATGATGATGGGGGTGGGGAGATTGTAAAGGTGTAAAAACTTGTGGAGACAAGAGACATGACATTTTCTTGCAGTTATCGTACAATTTTTTTCTCGCTTTGTATGTAGTACTTGTGGACTAGCCAAAGCCTTTATTGTAAATGCAGTCCATATCAAGACTTAGGTAAAATAAAAAAAAGGCTAAATTTCAAGTCAGAAAGAGAAACTTTATAATGTTGAAAAATAAAATGCTTACTTTCCAAGCCTGCTGAGTTCACCCAGAATGGAATCACAAACTGCCCTAGTTACTCTTAACGATCGAGCGGATGCACCGGAAGGTTAATAATTGCACAAAAATGTCTTTTCTCGTCCGGAGTGTAATTTTGTTACAATGCAGAACAGAAATGACGATAGCCTAATGACCAGTCAACCCGAGTTTTACTTTAGTTTCAGTTTAGAAAGCACGAAATTTAAACAGAGCGACCAGTTCGCATCGTATTTTAATTAAAATTCTTGTACATTTTCCATCCTCCGGATATAATGATACCTGCACACACACTCCTCAAAACACATTTCAGACCTCATAATTTCTAATGTTTGATGCTGAACGCAATCTTTTGATGTTTTGAGTGTTCGGACCGACATTGTTTGGCGACTAAAATGAATCAACGGCGTTTCTACAGATGGCAAGGTCAAAGACTCAAGACTGGTTCTCTGCAAAATTGCCCGTTTCTCAGTAAAATCCTTTCAACCGTTCAAATTGTTGACTATTTAATTCAATTAGCGATTAATTACAGTGAATTCTTTTTTAGGGTTGAGTGTGTAATAAATACAGAACCACACTTATGTTTGAATGGGTTAACGATTACTGCCTGCACTCGAGCGAGTGGCGCTAGGATACCACTCAACCCTAACGGCTCTCGTGGTATCCCTGCGCCAATCGATCTCGTCCAGTAGTCGTTAACCCATTCAAACATAAGTGCGGTTCTGTATATTTGTAGTATAAGTGTGCTGTCTTTTGTATAACCGTTGTTAACGTCCACAAAGTCTTCAAATAAACCAGTTAAGTTTATATTTCTTTCAGCAACTATACTCTACCATCGTCTTTTGCCGCTATTTTTGTGTGTATTCAACGTTACTCGATGCAATACAGGTATTGAGAAATGTGCTATGTAAACCTACGCGTGGAATCTGGCCTACGTGTAAGAACGTATGAAACGCTTCAACACAAAACAGTGACAAGCAAGAATGTAAACAGACAGCCAAAGGTGATATTTTTCTTTAAAAATATCACTTTCATCCACTGAATTGAAGTTTAATAGTATAATTACAGAACATAGCTTGGGCAGAGCACGGGGTGGGGGGGAGGGGGTGGTGGTGGTTGGTGGGCATCAAAGACCCTTGTTGAAGTTTGTCCTGTATTATACGCGCGCCTTCGACGCTGGTGAAATACGGGAAAAACTCCAACTCGGGTCTTTCATTTTAGTCCCTCGTACTCCATCCTCGTTGTGTTCTGTCTTATTATTTATCTTCAAGTATAAACAACACAATCAAATAGAGTTATGTTTAACTGAGTGAGAAAGTTAGGTAACAATAAATTAATGTACGATAAATTAGTTCACAAAACAGCGCTTATCTTCACTACCAATTATCATTTCTCATATAATCAAAAAAACTGTCAATTGCGGCCTGATATGCATCTATTTTTTTGTGGCCATACCCTTGTAGTGTCTATCCAGTATACTAAAAGAATAGGCCGTTTTTTCTCCCAGAATCTTCTTCGCTTTTGTGGAGAAAGCGTTTTTCGAAGTGGTAGCACACCTACCGTAGATAGGAATTTTCAAGTATCAGACGGCGGAGTTTTTTCATGTTTTTTAAAATTAACGAAACACTGGTGGAATTTCTGTGTATTATTTTTAAAGATGAGTGTGATGTCACACGGGTGCCTGGAAAAAGTGTACCGCTATGCAAAATTGTTACTTTGTCACAGTCCATCTGCAGGTCGGAATCCCAACATTTTTATCTTCAAAATGATTCTCGTGTACTGAATAAAGCCAAAAAAACAACGAACAGAGATTTTCAGGTCAGGTAACTTACAATAAATAATCACGCGACTTCACTTCTCGGACATAGTTGAAAAATGGAAATTTGCCATTGCTGTTTTTGGATTCCTCACTCTTCCTTGGAAGTTACGAGGTCCACCTTAACACTACATGGCGCCACAAATCAGAATATATATATTTATTTCGTCAACATCACTGCTTTCTTCATAATTCCGCGGTTGCGTGGCGTTTATTCTAGTGTATCATGTAGTCTGGTAAATTTAAAATGTATAAAGGTATGACCAGGGCAATATTTTAACAGAAATGAACCATTCAACTCCCCTAAGATTGCTCTTTCACTGGAAAAAAAATATAAAAAGATCCCTCCGTTCAGATTTTTTTATATTTAAGTTCAAAAATATAATTTTAGCTAAAAATAGCGAAAAATATGGCAAAAATATTATTTTGCAAATTGTGATATCTTTGTGGTTCTTCTTGTGTGGAAAATATTTTTGTACCTTTTAATTGAAAAATAGAGGTTTTTACATGATTTTTGGCTAAAAATCAATTTTTATAAAAATAGTAATTTACGTTTGTATTTTTTAAGAAAGGAAACGTTATTGTCAGTTTCTTTCGGTAAATTCTATAAAATAACAAATATATAGATTAATAGAAAGCAATACATATTTTCATTGCAACAGTTATTTAACTTAGGCTAAAAAATATGACTTTCAAATGTCATATTTGTTGCTGGGTGGAATTTGAGTAAGACACTAACGTTCTACTAACCAAAGTATGTATTCAAGGTAAAATGTGAAATTAGGACATATTAATAGAACTTCAAGCAATTCTTACTAAACTACTTGTAGAGTGAAGAGTGCGTGTTTTGTACCCGACCTCTACTTCTAGAAGAAACAGTCCGGCTTGGCCAGAAAGGTTGCACTACAATAAATACTGCAGCCGAGAAAAAAGAAGACAACATCAGCGTCAAAGTTGGATAGATAGTTCATGTAAATGCTGAAGGAACTATACCAATGAAGACACTCTATACTATGACACTGTAACTGAACAAATAAACAAAAACACCTTAATAGAACTTCAAGCAATTCTTACTGAACTACTTGTAGAGTGAAGAGTGCGTGTTTTGTAACCGACTTCTACTTCTAGAAGAAACAGTCCGGCTTGGCCAGAAAGGTTGCACTACAATAAATACTGCAGCCGAGAAAAAAGAAGACAACATCAGCGTCAAAGTTGGATAGATAGTTCATGTAAATGCTGAAGGAACTATACCAATGAAGACACTCTATACTATGACACTGTAACTGAACAAATAAACAAAAACACCTCTATATGGAAAACTGATGTCATTTGTGCAACCTGATAGATAATGTGTGATCGCCCCCTCCCCCACCACCCTAATAAATTGTAACAAAATAATTCTACATGAAAAAAACATCATGTAAAGAAGTACTGGTATATCATTGTTTCTGATATGCTGTGCAAATTGATTTTTTTTCTTTCGATGTAGTGGAGAGTGTCATAGATGCCCCCCCCCCCCCCCATATAAATTGTAACCAGACAATTCTACAAAATAAAATATGTACAGAATCTACAGGTATGTCATTTTTTCGCATATGCTGTGCAAATTGTTTGTTCTTTCAATACACTGTAACTAAAGAATTACATAATAAACACTGTTGAAACCTAGTGGATAACAGGTGATGCCCTCCCCTCCCCAAATACATTGTAACCAAACAATTCTACATAAAAAATATGTAAAGAATCAACAGGTATGTCATTGTTTCTGATATGCTGTGCAAATTGTTTTGTTCCAGTGTAGGGGAGAATGTCTTGTGGCACTTTCCAAAACACTGTAACTGAACAAATATACAAAAACACCTCTACGTGGGGAACTGATGTCATTTTTTGCAACCGGATAGATAATGTGTGATCCCCCCCCACCTACACCAATAAATTGTAACCAAACAATTATACAGGAAAAAGGCTTCATGTAAAGAATGTACTGGTATTTCATTGTTTCTGATATGATGTGCAAATTAATTTTTTTTCTCCATGTAGTGGAGAGTGTCTTGTGGCACTCTCCAATACACTGTTACTGATCAATTATACGAAAAACACCTCTATATGGAGAATTGATGTCATTTTTGCAACCTGTTGGCTAATGTGTGATTACCCATACCCCCACCCCCAACCCCAAACCCACCCCACCCAACCCACCCACCTCCCAAAAAAACATTAAAAATTAAAAATTAAAAAAAATAAATTGTAACCAAACAATACATCATATATAAGTTTCATGTAAAATTGTACTGGTATACGATTTGTTCCGATATGCTGAGCAAATTGTTTTGTTTCGGTGTTGTGGAGAGCGTCTTGTGGCACTCTCCAATACACTGTAACTGAACAATTATCCAAAATGCAAAAAATACCTCTTTTTGGAGAGCTGATGTCATTGTTGCAACCTGGCGGATAATGTGTGATGCCCCCGTCCCCCGAACAAATTGTAATCATGTCATTGTTTTTGATATGCTGTGCAAATTGTTTTGTTCCAGTGTTGTGGCGAGTGTCTTGTGGCACGCTCCAAGACACTGTAACTCATCAAATATACAAAAACACCTCTATATGGAGAACTGATGTCATTTTTGCAACCTGATAGATAATGTGTGATCGCCCCCTCCCCCCACCCCCACCCCACACACACTCTCCATGACACTGTAATTGAACAAATATATAAAAACACCTCTATATGGAGAACTGATGTCATTTTTGCAACCCTCACCCCACCATAGTCAATGCAATGACCGTTCAGCAGCCATTAGGCAATGGCATAAATAGAAAATGGAAACCAGTAATCAGATATTACCCTAATGGCCACTTTGTTAACACGTAAATGAAAAACCAGGGAACAATCATATTCCCTGCACCATCCTTGAATGCTAGAAATAACCCGTTGTACATATTTCTTATTTATATTATTCTTTGCACTATGTTGTCCAGATCAGGTACAAAATACATTCTGTTCGATGAAGTCGCATGTGTACTAGCCCCTCTCTTTTGTTTGTGCGTTCGTGATGTTGGTGGTCGGTTTGGATATCATGGCGGGTAGCATCAATTTGGACGAGATCCAAACAAATCCCGAATATGACTTTGGTTTCCTACTGATTGATAAAATTGGGACGTCTCTCGAAGTCAACGAATCTACGTCCATTTTCAACAATACTGAATGTAAGTACCTCCTGCCCAGTGAATTGATTAGTGAACTTATTGGGGGTGCGTGGATCTTTCTCGGCATTTCACATTAACTGCCAAAGTCTAAATGCTCACTGGGATCCATTACATCACCTACTCTCCGACCTGAATAAGGAAGAAAACACATTCGATGTCATTGGCCTTACGGAAATCTTTCAAGTCTCCTCAAATGTTCTCCAGAACAATATCACCCCTTATTAACAACATAAGACCTGGTGACGACGACAGGGTGTTGGGCTGGTCATAAAAAATTACATTTCTTTCAGTGTTCGTCAAGATCTCTCCGTTTGTATACCTCATGTATTTGAGTCTATTTTTGCTGAATTAAAATAAAAACATTCGTCAAAAATAATTGGCGACATATACAGACCAAATACGGCACCAAAAGCAGATATAGACTCACTCCACTCAAAAATGAATTATTTAACTGATATAATTAACAAGGAAAAGAAAACAGCCCTGATTATGGGCGACTTCAATTTTGACCTTTTAAAAGTAGCTTCTCATCTCAAAACAGACTTATCTATTGACATGATATTTAGTTAAGGCTTCACACCTACTATCACCAAACTAACCAGAGTAACATATCGATCGGCAACGCTCATAGACCACATCTTTACCAACTCTGTTTCTAATCGTTTCAAATCTGGAATATTCCTCACCGATGTTTCAGAGCACTTTGGGATTTTTTATATTGAATTAGCCAATACAAAACCTGAAAGTTCAAAACCCCTTCTCTACAAGAAAATACATTTCAGAAGTACAGAACTTTTTAAGTCGTTGTTGTCTCAGAGCGATTTTTCTGCAGTTATGGAGGAAGACTGTCCCTATATACCTTATGATAACTTCTTGAATATCTTCTCGAATGCCTTCGAAACCGCCTTCCCTTTAAAAAGCCACAAACCAAATAAGAAATTCATGAAACGACAGCCATGGATGACAAAAGGTCTTTTAGTGTCAGCCAATAACAAAAATAAATTCTTCACCAAGAAGTTGCGATCCCCCTCAGAAACTAATGTTTGGAATTACAAAAATTAAGGCCGGGTATTTAAAAGAATTCGAAAACAATTCAAAGCTATGTATTATGAAAAAATCCTCATCGAAAACAAGAACAACATGCGGAAAACATGGCAAGTTTTGAATAATGCATTAAATAGGAATAAAAATAAGAGATCTCTATCCTCCTTCTTCAATCTTGGTGACAAAAAAGAGATACCGCCAAGGAACTTTGCACAGGAATTTAATAACTTCTTTACAAACATAGGCAACCCGACTTCAAAACTGATATCCAACTCCCCAAAGTCATTTGACGAGTACTTGAATACTAGACAACCCCAAAACATATTTATTACACCAACGTTGCCTTCTGAAATAACGAATATCGTAAATTCAATGAAACCTAAATTAAGCCAAGACTGCGAAAATGTATCGTCGAGTATCCTTAAACACTCAATAAACTTCGTTGCCACCCCAATCGCGCATATTTTGAACAACTCGTTTAATCAGGGTATAGGTCCTGACAGGATGAAAATTGCTAAGGTTACCCCAATTTTTAAAACAGGTAATGAAAACAATTTCACGAACTATAGACCAATCCGTATTTTGCCTGTTGTTTACAAAAAGCTTAGAAAAAAATATGTTTATAAGACTCACAAAGTTCTTAAACAAATTCGGCATTCTCTATCCCCACCAATACGGCTTTAGGAAACATCACAATACAATGCACCCAGTTATACAATTGTTAAAATATATAGCCACAAAAAATATCTAAGTTAGTAAAGACAGTACACTAGAGCCTTATTCTTGGATCTTTCGAAGGCCTTTGACACTATAAGCCACGAGATACTACTTCAAAAATTAGAACAGTATGGAATAACAGGCAATGCTAATCACTGGTTCAAAAGGTACCTTCAGAAAAGGACACAGTATGTTCTCTTTGGTGACAGTAAATCGAACTTCGATGAAGTAACATGTGGGGTACCGCAAGGTTCAATATTAGGCCCTATCCTTTTTAATGTTTACATAAGCGATATAAATAATTCAACAACATTAAATGTTCTATCGTTTGCAGATGCTACCTCTGGATACAAGTGAGCAGAGATAAACCCGCTGGTCGAAGAATTCAACGAGGAACTGCAAAAAATATTCAATTGGTGCTCCGCCAACCACTTAGTTTTGAACACCAAGAAAACAAAATATATAATTATCAACCCAACTCACAAAGAAAATACTTCCCATGAGAACATATGTATTAATAATTAGATTATCGACAAAGTTGGCAACAGGCAGAACGAAAAATCAGTAAAATTCCTTGGCATAAATATTGACGAAAATCTAACCTGCAATGGACACATATCCCAAATCTGCTTGAAAGTTGCCTTTGCCAATCTCACTCTAAGTAAAGTGAAAAAAATTCTTCCTCACAGAGTTATGAAAACTTTATATCTTACCTTAATACAAAGTCACTTTATATACGGAATTCCGTTATGGGGAGGCTCAAAAGCTTGTAATCGACTGTTTAAACTACAAAAACGATCAATACGAATCATAAATAATAAGAAATATAATGCTCATACTGACCCACTCTTTATCAAAGACGGCATTTTAAAGATAAAAGACTTGTATAATTTTTCTACCCCCTTCCTCTTTCTATTTCACTCTATTTTCCTCTTCTATATCTCAATGCTCTGTCTCTCTCATACATGTATAGGGAAGGCAGGAAGACATCCAATCTGGCCATGCCTTACCCTACCAGTATACGAATGGAGTATTGACGGATTTGTAACCTAGTGTCAACGATATTTATATATTGTAAATGTTCAGATTTCATGTTCTTTGTGTTTAGTCTTTTGTATGCTAGTGAATAAATTATATATCATATCATATATATCATCACGAAGGTATTTGCAAACAAGAAAAAACGAATACGAGAAACACAGGAACCCGAGGATACAGTAAAACATAGGTCTGAATCTTCTGCCTTTACATATGAATCAGACTGTGTTTTCTGTGGAAAACTGATTCTTGAGTATATGTTCAGGTCTTCAATAAAGAAATATCTTGCATATATGGCGAGAACAAGAACACTACAAGAAAGTGTGAAATCAAAATACTTAGAGAGAATCGATTTCTGGGGCAAAGAAGTACTAGCGCGTGTAGAGTTCTCCGTGAATCTCATTACTTCTGACTGTGTGTACCAATCAACTGACAGTCGCGATCCTGTAGAGAAAATGGGTGAGTTCAGCTCCTCGCTGTTTAGTATGAAACGCATGAAAAGAAGGTTGCAAGAATATTTGGGTGATAAAATTGTTTTCACAGAAATAAATGGTACTCCAAATATAGTGACTGCTAGGAGCACAGCTTCGAAAACACTTCTATTTTATTTCTACAACTTGCCAAAGGAAGATGACACAGAAATGCAGAAACGTGAGATCATCGAAACGACAGTTAGACTAATCCAGGGTGACATTTCGTCAAAGGAGGCAAACAAGACATATATCCTACAGCGATGGATATGATAACAGTGCAAAATTGCCAAGAATATCCTCCAGACTCCCTCCAGCTGCTTTTGAACAAACTGTTTGTGGGAAAGGACACTAAACTGAAGGAGGCAGCGATTGGCCATTGTATTGTCCAGGCAGTTATACATAGAGCTGTCTTTACTCCTCTTCAAGTAGATCTGGCTGTGCAACTTCATCTTGAGTATGGATCGCGATTCCTAATAGACACACTCAGTGAGTTAGGATTCTGTTCCTCTTACTCGGAAGTTCAGAGATTCAGAAAACTGCTTCAGTGTCACAAAGGCTAGACATCCCAGGATTCACGCCAGACCAGCAGTCATGCAGGTTGTGGCCAATGTAGACCACAATACTCGCACTTTATATGGACTGAACACATTCCACGGCATGGGCATTATTGTGGCAGTGACACCTGCGGTAAAATCTACGAGGACAATCCCACATGTAAAGGCGACAGCGGAAGATGTAGCAACGGTTGGAAATATAGACATCCACTTCTACAAGGATCACGAAAGCTCTTCCGGCACTTACAAGTCACTGCCTGGATTTTGTGCGTGGGTCCCAGTCACATAAGTGATATATTGTGGTTGATATCGTGGCTCTTACGTCCACGAACACCTCTGTGGAATGGCACCACGCAACTTGTTCACAAGGGTGAGTACCCTGGGAAATCGTCTGTTCTCTTTTTGTCCATGATAAATTTGGATCCCAGCAACGAATCTTGTGTCTGTTCGATACTTTGCTTTGTGTAAGACCAGGCAGGAAAGTGTGGAGCGACGCCCGTTGTGACATTTGACCAACAGCTTTGGATGAAGGCTCAACAAATCGTACATTCTGAGCCATCGACAAGTAGAATCAAGCAGGCGGTCGTGCATCTAGGTGGATTTCACTTGCAGATGCGCTTCTGAGGCAGCATTGGTCACATCATGTCAGGTACGGGACTGACGGAGCTCTTTGAAGTGATATATACCGACAAGACAGTTCCTCATATGCTTTTTGGAATCCAATAGCTCGTGCATTAAGGGCATATATCTGGCCCTCTGTACCTTGATCATTTCAGAACTGTTTGAAGTCCCACTGCAAATTAGGAAAGTTGACTATAAAGAGCCGGGGGCGCTCCCAGGTTGTTCTGATCCCAATGAATTCCCAGCTCCGGGTGTTAGTGGTAATGCCAGTGAGTCAACAAGTATTCGCACCATCCAAGAAGTAAGCCTGTCCTTCAGCAAGAAATGTCACAGCTAGAAAATCTGATTAAACAAGAGACAGATATATCAGACATTGCTGGAGATGAACATGTAGTGTGTAGACAGGAAATGCTTGACACTACTTTCCGAAACCTCCAAAAGAGCAGAACATCTAAACTCTGGATCCAATACATTGTAAAACTGGACATTTTGGGAATATTCATCAAGGCAGAGAGAACTAATAACTGGCTCCACCACCTGTAGGCAGGGTCAAGTATGCTGCCGTATTTCGCAGCGTCTGGCCACAATGCATACACAAAATCTGCGTATATTTACCTATCGAATATGGCAGATCTGAAAGATAACCATTCAAGTGTGCATGATCATTTAATGAATGGTTTTCATTCTGTTAGGAGGAGTGATAGATTCTAAGCTGGACTTCAGACAGATCTCATCATAAAACAGATGCTGATGAGAAGCAGAAAGTCTGTAGGAGGTTTCTCCAGAGGGCGGTGGATGAATCGCAAAGAACAATGTGGATCCTTTCTCACCCTGCATGTTCGAATGCCAACGAAGCTATGCAAGAGCTGACAGGAAAGACGTTTGCTTCTACTGAACAGCACAAAGACCGTAGTGAAGTAAGAATGGACAGATATTACAGAGACCTACAGAGATTAGTAGAGTTTTGGGAAGAAAGGAATCCATTCTGTGCAGACTGCACAGCTGCAGGGGTTGTGGCTGACAAAGGTGAGAATGCTGATGACACAAGGAAGATAGGACAAAGAGTTATAGAAAGAATAGTTGGAAAACCCATCCCAGAATCCTCATTTAAGAAGAAGGAGCAAGTAGTATTGATGAATGGTAGCTCCTGCGTGAAGATAAATGAAGATGAAGTGTCTGTAGATCCACAGCTTCTGTTCCAGAGGCTGATATCTGCTTTCGAAGGGTCCATTTCGGTTGATGACTACTTGGATACAATTTTTTCATATGAGTTGTGCACGTATCCGACGCCATTATTTGAGAACGCATATCTACTGCGGGAGTCAAAGAGGTCTGGATTCGCAGTATATATACAGAAGAACTCACAGGTAGGGTGCAAGTCAGCCCTAACAGCTAGCGATGTTAACCATTTGCTAGATGGTGGATCACTGATAGCAAGATTAGTCTGGCCAAGGGTTAGAACCTATGATCAGCTATGTGACATGTATGTGGAGTATGTAACTGGAAAGTAGATAAGTGTACAGTTGTGTTTGATGGATAAAGAGGGAGGTGCAAGTACGCAAGGTAATGTCCACAGATGCCGTACAGGCGGACAAATGGGTACTGAGATGAAGGTTGAAGGAGACATGGTCAAAAATACCAGGACAGACATATTTCTAGCAAACAGCAGGAACAAACAAAAAATTATTCATCCGTTGAGGGGAAACCTGCAGACAGCAGGAGTAGAAAGTCACCATGCAGAGGCAGATGCAAATCTGCTCATTGTACAAACTGCCATTGAAAGCGCGAAAACTGAAGAAACCGTACTAGTTGGTGAACATACGGATTTGCTTGTGATTCTTTTTATGCAAAAGACTTGTCGCAAAAGCTGTAACTTTCACACGAACCAAAAGCTAACGTCAAGCGTCCAAAGAGGTGGGATATTGAGGAGACCAGGAAAGATCTTGGTGGTGATATCTGTTAAAACATTCTGTTTCTTCATGCTGTACTTGGGTATGACAAAACATCCAGGCCGTATGGTATTGGAAAAGTTGCAGTTCAGAAAGGATGCCATTTTTGGAAATTGTGCAGATGCATCCAATAGAAACCCTGGGACAGTTTCAAGGGAAGAAATAACAGCCGCTAGAGAAACTGCTATGATATGCTAGTACTGTGCAAAGGACCACACTGGAGGACTAAACAGACTACGTAAAATTATATTTCTAGACAAGGTTGCCAGCAATCAAGTTTACATCAAACCAGATTATTTGTCACCTACTAGTGATGCATGTCAACATCACAGTTTAAGAGTCCACTATCAAATCGTAGAGTGGAAAGGAATCGTAGAAGGTTTAAATGTTCTAGATCATGGATGGAAAGTTAGGAACGGCATCTTAGTGCCAAGAAAGACAGATAAGGGACCTGCACCACAGAATGTTCTGAAGATGATTATGTGTGGATGCAAAAGTTGATGCAAAATATCCACGTGTACATGTAGAAAACTGGGCCTAGAATATAGAGAAGGGTGTATAAATTGCAGAGGTGAATGTGTGAATTCACAGAAACCAGATCTTATTACTGACTAAAATGAACTATTTTTTTTTCACTGTTTATACACTTCAGACGTAAGAATAACTTGTTCTCGATTTTTTTCTCACCAGAAAATTTCATTAGATATCAAAAGTTTTGAAAAAACACTTTTTTCATATTGTTCACTATTTTAGCTAAAATTGAATTTTTACCCCAAAATAACAAAAATAAAAATGGATGGATTTTTTATATTTTTTACAGTTGAAAGATACTTGTTTCCTGAGTTTAATGCTATACGACTCCGTTGTGTTCAATATTTGTCCAGGTCAAAATAATGCATGCATATAGTTTCTATCAGATATATACTGAGAATAAAGATCAATTGCACAGTCTGTAGAGTCTGACTGACTGATTGACGGACTGACTGAAGAGATTTGCGTATCTAATTTTTAGTCGTCTTGGTCCAAATGAATATTATACCTGGAGCTTAGGAAACTCCCTCTTTTCCAAAAAGTTATTTTTATCTGAAAATTGTATCTGATAATGTCATGTTACCACAGTAAAATTAAATTAAGAAGCCGTGTAATATGTTTATTTGTAACCATTTTACATGTGTGTGTACCGAGAATAAAGAATCTGAATCTGAATCTGAAGCCTAGATGAGAAAACAAAATCATGATACACACCTTATTTATTCTCATAAGTAAATATATCATCGCCACCAGGAACTTTCACATACAAAAAGTGTTTAAGACACACCTTGTCTGTAGTTGTTGTTGAGATTTAACAGTAATTTCAACAGTCAGGGAAACATACTGGTGCACGTTTCATTTTTTCCAGGCTTACGTTTAACACAAACAAAAAATCCAAACTGGATTAAATCCGGAATTCCTTGAATATTCGCAACCTGTTAATATTGTTTGTTTGTAGCTTTCAAATTAATATTCTTATCAGTATGCATGGCTTGAGAAAGTTTCGATTTTTAATTTTCGAACCGCTTTCTAAAAGCTATTGCGGAGTTTTATACTGTTTAATAACGCGATATCTGCTA
The DNA here is from genome assembly GCA_031216915.1 of Pictodentalium vernedei. Classification (NCBI taxonomy): domain Eukaryota; kingdom Metazoa; phylum Mollusca; class Scaphopoda; order Dentaliida; family Dentaliidae; genus Pictodentalium; species Pictodentalium vernedei. The sequence goes on along the minus strand of CM062297.1, from coordinate 626,334,866 downwards.
CCATATTCTTTAATTAATTGTTTTATCTATGAATTTCCACAAAGGAATTACTTTGGAGTGTTTCAGACATTACATTTAACACCCAGATCCCACAAAATCTTTCTCTGTTTTCGGTGTATATAGAGTTGTCCTTACAAAACGTTTTTGTTTTTTTTTATTATTTTCCTTCCGCTTTCGTACTATTCGAAATACTCGGAAATAATGTACATTTAACACGAAAATATCTTTGGACTTCTCAGAGTTCACTTTTTTTCTTATATTGTTTTTCTTTTGGTAAGCCAGTCTTTTTTAAACGGTCAGCGGTGGGGGGGGGGGGGGGGGGGTGGTATGGGAATATGATGGTGTATCATTTGTCAGGTTACCGAAAAATGCATGAACGATGCGCAAATCGGGCCAAACTACCCGATTATTCAATGTTGATCTGATAAAAGCCAGGGATAGTGTAAGTACCTAGTACTTGTTCAATAACTCTACCTCGCTCAAACCTCAATAGTGTGATACTTTAATCTTTACCTAACGAATCGACCGGATCCGCCCACTTAATTTACAAATTAAGCAGTTGAAAAAAGTATGTTTCAAAAAATTTCAACAAAACTATATCATGTGACCCATCATTAGAACAAGCTCGTTGAGCTCGTTGAGCTCGTTCCAATGAAGGATCAGATAATATGGTTTTATGAACGTTTTTTTGAAATGTTTTTAACAACAATAATTAAAGTAATAAATTTTGATATCGTGTGCGTTGGGTAAAGAGTTAAAAAAAATGTTAAACTGAACCAGTGGCGTAGCGAGGCTAACTGAAAAGCTTGTGTGGGGGAGACAAAATATTGGCAGCACAAAAACGATTTTGTCCGCACTTCAATTCACCTAGCGCTGGATTGAAGGTAAAGGTTTGCTTCTTCCTCGGGGAAAAAAATCACTCTAATGCCAACTGGAGCACCGTGAGTACTTTTTTAAAGCCTGTGTGCCCAGGAAGAGAAGGAACAAGGGTAGCGAAATGACAAAATAAATATCAAGGTGAGAGTGCACGAACCATGTTTAGGGATTTCGACATGAATGTTTACAGGACAAGCCAGTGATTCTCAAATCGCTAGGAGTGTTTAAATACCCACTCTAGTAATAATAATTAAACGAAGATCCTCTTCATCAGGTTGGAAAACATTTTGAAAGTATCAAGGGGCTATGACTGAACAGATTGTATAAATCCACTAATAATCAGTTAAAAAAACCGCCGCAGCACCTAATATCCGATTAAAAAGAAATGCTTGTACCTCCAGCAATAAAGTTGTAAAACATTCTTCCCTGGAGACGTGAGCACTATAAAAATGTGAGCTCCACTGCTATTGATCAGGAAAGATTAAACCAAACCTAAAGATGCAACGAACATTCATTGATTTCCCAAATGCTACTGGGAAGACATAATTACGCCTGACGACTGGTGATGAGGGAGTTCTCTTTAAAATTTTCCAGCCAAATGTAGTCAAGATTCATGAAGAGAAACAAGCAACGTTCGATTTTAAGGAAAGTGATTCCAATTTTAACTACATGTGGATTGTAAATTCTAAATGTAATTTCAAAGAGAACTATGAAAAACTTATTTGTTTTTTCTGTATCGTGGCGTATTCTGATGTGCCTGATGTTAATGTTATTGAGAAGTTTAGACCTTAAGGTGTCATTATTGCTTCATTCCACTTAAATGTACTCTGAAATCCGTTAGAATAAAAATCAACCCAAATCAACTGGGTTCATATTCACTAAACTCAGTTGATTTGGGTTAATTTTTAACCCAGTTGATTTTAGATACTCATTGTCCAAAAACATGATGCCGCTGCGACTTATCCTAAAATTATGTTTAAACTTCACAAACATCAACATCAGAACTCAATCCAAACGAATATTAGTATTTTCACAATAATATTGTGTAGCCTCCGACACACTTGGTCAGTTCACCGACTGAAAGTCAAGATGCGCTATTGCCATCGCTTTGCATACTTCGTCTGGCGTCCGTGGCCTGTGGTCGACTATCTTCTGCATTTCGATCTTCTTCAGAACCACTTTGTTACTTTGTAACTTTAACTTTGTAACTTTATTTGCCGCACAAGCATATATTTATATACAAATACACTGAATGCATCATAGGTTCACAGAGACAAATATTAGCAATTTATCTACCAATATAAAATGACTTACAGGTGCTGCGGTGAAGGACATAGCCAGATTGGCTCTCTTCCTGCCATTCCCCGAGGATTGTTTGCAGATTGGCGGGACAGATTCAGAAGATAATTAAGTGATCAAAGTATCATAGGTCGAATAATACATTTCAGAAGAATTATAGAATGATTATGAAAATGAAAATGTTCAAGTAACTGGTAACAGACCAACGTCATATAGATAGATATGCACACAACACACACATACACACACCCCCACATACACGTATATATATACACACACATGCATGTGCGTGCGCATGTACGCGCACACACACATATACGCATACACACACACACACACACATGTAGATGTATTATATAATACATATAAATATTAAGACTATGCATATGTATGTATATGTGTGCCCATCCGTGTACATATGTAGACACATACACGCATGCTCACACGGTCCCAGGGAATCACGAGTAACATCTATGTAGAGAGTACACACTTAACACAAAGCAGTCGCCAGAGACAACCCCACCCGACAACCCAACTCAGTGCATCCATCTCCTGAGATATATCTAAAGAGATGAATACACTTAAACGTACCAGGCAAAACCATCTCTGGCGACCATCTCGTGACAAGTGTATATATGGGGTGTATATATGGACACACATATATATATATTTAAATTGAGTTAAGGAGAACGCTGCAGTCTCTACAGTGTGTATTAGTACAGTTTATCGTAGTAGAGTATTGAAACAATATTCTGTTTATAAGAGATTTTTTGAAGACCTTTCTGCTAAATATTTTCGTGATGGTCCTGTCCATGCTATTCCACATTTTAGGGTACAGAGTTACCGGGAGTTGGTCTAAGGCTTTGTTCTTGTTTTTTACTGCAAGGTTTCCGGACTGTCTGGTTATTGTTCCCAATGGGTTATTGAGACAGAAATAATTGTCGAAGGTTGGTGGAAGTTTGTTGTGCTTCCAGTCATGTATAAGTAGTAAAACATGTAGGGTATGAAGATCTTGTAGTTTGAGAATTTTGTCTTTGTGAAATAAAGGATTGGTATGAGATTTATAATGTTTATTGTTTATGATACGAACCGCGCGTTTTTGTAATAAGAATAATTTATTGACCGGGATGATATCACTTCGGCTGCAGGTGTAAATATACTTTTTGTAGATGAGGAGACAGGTAGTCCAGACATTTGGATATGCATGCTCAGAAGTTCCGCCTAAAATTATTTCTCTTTTATTTATGTTTAGTTGAACTTGCGGATCCGGATTAAGGTTAACCTTTTCCACTAGTGAAAGTAAAACTGTATTTGAGAAAGAACAATCGTAAAATAGATGTGCTATCGTTTCCTTCGTATTTCCACAGAAAGAGCACAGCCCTGTTTCCGAAAGCCCACATTTAAAGAGTTTAGATTTTGTGAATAGGATTTTGTGGTTAATCTTATATTGTAAACTTTGTAGATATGTATCACCTGTTTCTCTAAAAGTTTGTTTGTAAATGAGATGCCAATCATTATGGTCACGATTTTCATCTAATGTGGTGTTCCATTTCTCTTGAGTATGTGTGGGTTTTTGTGATACTTTATTAAGAAATATTGGATAGAAATGGCGGTTTGCTTTAGCGCAAGATATGATGTCACTCACCAAGGGATCTGAAACATATTCAAGTTTGGTACTATTGGATATTATATTTTTCCATGACCTTGGTATTGCATTCACCACACCGAGGTAGTTGGTGAATGGTATATCAAGGTCATATTTCAACTTAAATTCTTGAAAGTCAATAATGGCTCCAAAAGCGCTAAGTATATCATTTATAAAGAAACACGCTTTATACACCAACGTCTGTAAAGAAAGGATTCATTGTTAATTTTTATATAATTATTATAAAATAGTGGTTGTGAGAGGATCTCGGTCGGGGTTGTGGGATCGCTATTTTTTAAGAGAGCCCATACATTAAGCATGTTATTCCAGAAAGGGTCCATATAATTTGAAACTCTAAGTATACCATGTTTATTCAAAGACCACATTCTGCTCCCCCCAAAAGTTTCAAAATTATCGACTACGAGCGTTTTCCATTGGGCCATTGCTTCTGAATCTAGTAACCTTTTGATCCATATCATTTTTAAAGAGCAACACAGTGTTTTTACGTGAAGTACTTTTCGATTAAATTGATTATAATGTCACGTTTAATTTTGTCCATTTTATCCGACCAAAGAAATTTAAAAATTATGCTTTGAATTTCATCTAGTATTCTATTAGCCGGATCAGGCAGGACAGTACGAGTGTGTATTAGGATGGGGATCGCAAACGTTTTAGTTACTGTAACTTTGCCGACTAGTGTAAGACCTATCTCCCTTTCATAAATCTGATAAAAGTTTTCGCATTTTGTTTATTTTTTCTGAAAAATGTATATAGAAGTAATTGTCTGAATTTAGTTCAAATTTTATGCCAAGGGTGGTAAACGTTCCATTATGGTTCCACTTTATACGTTTTTCTGTTTCTAGTACGAACCCACAACAACGCCGAGATCCTATCCAAACGATATGAGTTGTATCAAAGTTAACGCTTAATCCGGATATCGCAGCGAAACTGTCGAGAGCATTTAGGGCCTCGTTTAGGGAATCTTGGTCGACATCTAAGAATAGAGTACTGTCGTCAGCGTATTGGTTGATGACAGACTCTGAATCATTAATTTTGATTACGTTTATTTTTGGGTTGAATTTAAGGAATGCGCTTAGTATTTCGACACTCAGAATAAACAGGTAAGGAGACAATGGGTCCCCTTGACGTACTCCCATCTGAATATTAAAATAATCTGAACAATGCCCATTGTTTGTAATGCAGCTAGAAACCTCGCCGCAGAAGGTGTTGAACCACTGGATTAAGGCTTCGCCAAAATTTAAAAAATTCAGAGTTTTCCTGATAAAAGACCATTCAAGTGAGTCAAATGCTTTTTCAGAGTCAACTAGAACTAACATTCTAGGAATATTCATAGATTCACATTTTTCAATTATATCAGAGACCAATCGCGTGGATTCACCTATCTCCCTTTCATAAATCCCAGTTGACTTTCGGAGATTACTTTAGGGAGAACTTTTTAAGTCTGTTAGCAATTGCCGAAGAGCCTATTTTCTGATCAACATTAAGGAGGGAGATCGGTCTCCAATTTTTTTATATATTCTTTCGATTTCCCTTCTTTTGGTATACACGTTATAAGCACCCGCCTCTGAATGATAGACAATTTTCCTATGTCCTAGCCAAGATTTAGGGAATTAACTACGTATTTGCCCCAATCGCCCCAGAAATATTTATAAAATTCGATTGTAAATTCATCAGAACCGGGTGATTTGCCCATGTCTTTTAAAACCGGACCACACTCATTTAAAGTTAGTTTTCCATCAAGTTGTAAACTTTCTTCTGTATCCAGTTTACAAATGTATGGATTTTGAGAGTAAAAAAACAAGCTTTCTAAAGGATACGTTTTGTGATTGTTATTAATGTTTGATTTGTACAGTGATTGGTAAAAGTTACGTTGTTCGGTGAGTATGTCGTCAATTTCTGTACACTCTGTACCGTCATCCCTTATTAATTTGGGTATTATATTTTCTATGTACTGCCTCTTTTCTAAGTTGCAGAAGTATTTTGAGGGCTTCTCGCCTTCAACTTCCCATTGGGCCTTTCATCTGATAATCATACCTTGCACTTTTTTATTTCTTAGATTTTGCAGTTCATTAGTTAGGCAATCGATATTTTTCTAACATATTTTCACAACCATTTTCGAGTTTTTCAGTGAGAACTTTTATTTGTTTTTCGATATCTGATTCGATGCACTGACGTTTTCGTTTCAGGAAGGAGGAAAACGAAATTGTTTTACCTCTGATCATTAGTTTCAGGCTTTCCCAAAATAACTGGTCGATTATTGTGAATCCAGAATTATTATTATTATTATTATTATTAATATTATTATTATTATTATTATTATTATTATTATTATTACTGTTATTGTTATACGAATACTGAAGAACAGTATCTGCAATAGTGGGAGCACGGTTGCTCAGTAGGTAGAGGTGCAAGCTGCAAGCCGAGAGGTCCTCGGTTCGAATCCCACCTGCGGCAACCGCGTTGTGTCCTTGGGCAAGACACTTCATCTCCATTGCCTGCGTGCGGGCACGATGACGCCGTGCACTAAGGCGTACTGCTCGTCGATGATACACATGTCTTCTACCAATCTAACCCTGCCCGTGCTGCAGTGCGAAGTTGCGATGTTTGGGAGCTGGCAGCTGCTCGTTGTTGCTCGGTGGTTCTCTCCGGGTACTCCGGCTTCCTCCACCCGTAAAACTGTCACGGTCATGATTAGCCATTGTGCATAAATATGTGACCTTAAACATCAATAAATAAATAAATAAATCTGCAATAGTACCCTTAACTATTTGTGGTCGCTTAGTAAACTGTTATTAAATTTCCAAATACCGCGTCCTCTGGATTGATTTATAACTTTCAGGGAAATTACAACGGGTGCGTGGTCCGATCTGTACATGATACCAATATCTACTTTCTGAACAGCTGTCTGTAAGTCAGATGTGATTAAAAAGTAATCTAATCGTGACAGTTTTTTATGAGGGCCTCTCCACGTATACATTTCTTTACCAGGATGTTCTAAACGCCACGCATCGTGTAAGTTGAGTTTTTACATATGTTTGTGGATACATTCATTACATTTAACATTATTTTGTTTTTTATAATGTAGTGTATCTAAACTTTGGTCCAAAGCCACATTCCAATCCCCACCAATCAACACTAATGTGTTACCGATATTTTCAATAGTATTAAAAAAGTCTTTGTAAAAACTAGGTTCATCATTATTAGGGCCGTATACCGCAGCGATGGTTAATCGCTGCGATTAGATCAAAACATCTAACACGACGAAGTTTTCAGCTGTATCAATTACTTTATTTTTAATTCCCAAACTGTTTTTCAACAGAATGGCAGACCCCCTTTTGTTACTTTTGTATGATGAAAAGACTACTTCACCCACCCACCCCCCCCCCCCACCCCACACACTCATGTTTCCAAATGTTTTCAACTTCATTTGAGGAGTGTCTGTATATTGGAAATGTTATATCGTATGCGTCTCTACATTTTGAGAAGATGTCCTTTCGCTTGATGGGATCTGAGGATAGACCTCGACAGTTTAAACTTCCGAAAATTATACCATCCATGAGGATTCATTTGGTTTAGTCTGTCAAAAAAATCAGCAAGGTCAATCGTATTATAGTAGATTCATAATTGGGGCTAATATTTTGTTTAAATGTGTATGCCAGTTTCAAAGCAATTTTTTGTAAAACAAAACAATAACAAGCGGGATATGGCTGACATAGGTCCTCCATAAGCTTCTGCCCAGGTGACATGATTTAACAATAGAGGGGTGCCAGAACAAACTGTGAATATAGAACCCTAATCACATGTATATGTTTGAGATTGAGTTTATTTATTAGAACCAGTTAATTTTAAGATGTAAAGCATCATTGTTTTTTTAGAGAGTAATGGAGACTGCGTGCGTGCGTGCGTGCGTGCGTGCGTGCGTGCGTGCGTGCGTGCGTGCGTGCGTGCGTGCGTGCGTGCGTGCGTGCGTGCGTGCGTGCGTGCGTGCGTGCGTGCGTGTGTGTGTGTTGTTTTTTTCAAATGACACAATCATGTTTTAGAGGAATTTTGAATGTTGGTTTCTGATCCCCCGCCGGTATTCGAACCCTCGGCAACACCGCCTGGCAGTCAGGAGTCCAGCGTCTAAACCACTAGACCATTGCACACCGTAAAAACGGTGGTTGGAATCTAGCTTTTTAGATGAAGTCCTCATGATTACTTGGTTCATCTTCCTTTCGGCAGCAGCATGAAAGTGTGGAACGCGCTGGCTACAGTACGACGAAAGTGCTGTGGATGGCCTCAGACGAAGACTGGCACGGGCTTGTGTGTGTTTTTCGAATGACACAATCAGATTTTAGAGGAATTTTGAAAGTTGGTTTCTGATCCCCCGCCGGGATTCGAACCCTCGGCAACACCGCCTGGAAGTCAGGAGCCCAGCGTCTAAACCCCTAGACCATTGCACACCGTAAAAACGATGGCTGGAATCTAGCTTTTTAGATGAAGTCCTCATGATTACTTGGTTCATCTTCCTTTCGGCAGCAGCATGAAAGTGTGGAACGCGCTGGCTACAGTACGACGAAAGTGCTGTGGATGGCCTCAGACGAAGACTGGCACGGGCTTGTGTGTGTTTTTTCAAATGGCACAATCATGTTTTAGAGGAATTTTGAATGCTGGTTTCTGATCCCCCGCCGGGATTCGAACCCTCGGCAACTCCGCCTGGCAATCAGGAGTCCAGCGTCTAAACCACTAGACCATTGCACACCGTAAAAACGATGGCTGGAATCTGGTTTTTTAGATGAAGTCCTCATGATTACATGGTTTATCTACCGTTCGGCAGCAGCATGAAAGTGTGGAACGCGCTGGCTACAGTACGACGAAAGTGCTGTGGATGACCTCAGACGAAGACTGGCACGGGCTTGTGTGTGTTTTTTCAAATGACACAATCATGTTTTAGAGGAATTTTGAATGTTGGTTTCTGATACCCCGCCGAGATTCGAACCCTCGGCAACACCGCCTGGTAATCAGGAGTCCAGCGTCTAAACCACTAGACCATTGCACACCGTAAAAACGATGGCTGGAATCTAGCTTTTTAGATGAAGTCCTCATGATTACTTGGTTCATCTTCCTTTCGGCAGCAGCATGAAAGTGTGGAACGCGCTGGCTACAGTACGACGAAAGTGCTGTGGGGCAGGCAGCAGGGCTCAAAATAAGCGGTGTCGCGTCGCTTTTTGCTATGCAAAACTTGCAAAAAGCTACACAATGTTCAATTATGTATAGCATTTTGCGATACAAGAGAATCAACTGCAGCCTATTAGGCTGCAGTTGATTATCTTGTATCGCAAAATGTAAATGAAAATTTGAAAACTAATTCACTGATGCTTTACTTCTGATTGTGGAACATGCCAGGCATAACTCAGATTAACTCTCCATCAAGCATCATTAGCAACTTCATATGTAAGATGAATTCTATTGGTTTAAATTCTTCCAGTTTTGACAACATATTGCATAAAATGTACATTAAAAATAACTTCAAGCCCATCAAATTAAAAATCCCAACTTCCATTTTGAGAACTCTATTGAACAACCAAGACGCTATTTGAAAATATCCAAGTCCATGCAACCCGTAAAGGCAGTTCAGTTAAAAAAAGACATAGTAAAAGTTTCATGTGTTGCAGATCATTTGGAAATGCCCAGAAATGGATGGAAACTATTCTATCTACTTAGACGAATTCAATACAAAACAGCATAACATAACTCTAAATACAAAAATAGCTATGTAAATTTTACAAAATGATATTCATTTTTTGGAAATTTGTAGCATTTTGCTACGCAAAGAAAAAAGTTATTTTGAGCACTGGTAGACAGGAAGAAAAACAGACCAACATGCAGATAAACGGGTGGACAATAACAGAATAATATATATAGCAGATAATGAAAGTTAACAGGCAGGCGAAAACAAGAGATGGAGAGGGTCAAAGAGAGAGAGAGAGAGAGAGAGAGAGAGAGAAAGAGAGAGAGAGAGAGAGAGAGAAAAGAGGAAGCGAGGTAAAATGGTGGAATCAGACAGGCCACAACTTGTTATAGTGTGCTGATGCACGTCTATATACTATTAACAGAGAATGATCATACGTTTTTGGCTAGCCTTGTATGTACAATAATACATAAATTGTGAATAATGAATATAGCTCAAACCTGCTCCCCAGAAAAAAAAACATCTCTAATAATAAACAACATAGGTACCCATATCACGGCATGGTGATAATGACCCATCGATATACATATATACATACAAACACAGACATATATATATATATATATGTGTCAGCCTTTCGATTTATACACACACATAGTCACATAAATGCGTGCACGGCGAGACGGGCAGACAGACAGACAGACAGACAGACAGACAGACAGACAGACAGACAGACAGACAGACAGACAGACAGACAGACAGACAGACAGACAGACAGACAGACAGACAGACAGACAGACAGACAGACAGACAGACAGACAGACAGACAGACAGACAGACAGACAGACAGACAGACAGATAGATAGATAGATAGATAGATAGATAGATAATAGATAGATAGATATGCACTGGTATTTACATAGTACATGACGAGCATCACAGTTTAATGAAAACGTCTCAGACAACTGCGTGTCGTGACTTTGCCCGATGGAAAATTAGATGAGGAGTAGCATGTGAAATGATTATTACTCTGCAGAAGAGTAAGAAAACAGGTATGTTATGAAGTTGCAAAGGACAACTTCCAGATACTCTCCCATACAATGGGCCACCGTTCCCCAATTTATCTGCTGGGTAGCCCTTCATGTTTAGGCGTGAGACATTGATTCGGATTAAGGTTCACAGAGGGTGGATCCAGTAATACTACCCTGCCGTGCAGCATAGCATCACCCCCCCCCCCCCTCCCCCCGGAACTCATTCTCCAGATGACAGTCTACTTACTTTCCGGCTTCCGTTAGCCCTGCGGATGTACGATACAGTATCTTGGCAGTGGTTTATAGAAACGTCCTGGCTGCTCCTATAATCAATGCAAAATCTAAGTATTACTTTTTTATAAGGTGGCTGAAAACAAGTAGAATTATCCAGACCTTAAAGGACACATTAAAAATCTATGACAAGATTAGCTGAACATTTTGCGAAAATCAAAGTTGATTCTCACTTTATTCCCTGAAAGAACCATTGACAACATGTGGGGAGAGAATCACCACCAAATCACCCGCAGAGTGGAGATTCCATCCAAGCAATAAATGCTAGTTTGTTGCAAAGCATAATCATCATTGATAAAGCTCCAGTAAACAGACCCCCGGGCTGAACCCTAGGGTCCATCGGCTGAAACATTGCGTGTGTTTTTTTTGTCCATATGAACAGAATGTGAAAGCGATAGTTTGGATGAAAAACAACTCCCAACGGGCGACCCAGCCACAACTCTCCCTCGATATACTGTAAGCCCTGTCAATATTTTTAAATTCCAGGGGTGCCTGTGGCATGCCATACAATTTCTGAAGGAACCTTGTATCTTCCATACCCAGCATTTGGGGGAATCTTAGGTTTGACCGTGCTTGAAGAGGAGGCGTTTACTTCTTGACACATAAATGTAGTTTAAATTAAATAAAAGAATAATGGTGACCTCTTGTATGGTATTTCAAGTTTCTGTTATAAGAATATTTTTTCATAACGACACTTTTTTTTTCGACAAAATGCCCATTTATATGGGTCTGCAAGGATCTTACGGGCGGTACATCATATTTTTAATTTGGAAAGAAAATGAGGGGCAAAACAGACCACAGGCCAACCAGATGGACAGATATACACAGAGCAAGAGTGAGAGAGAGAGAGAGAGAGAGAGGGGGGGGGAGAGAGGATGGGAGGGGTAGATTATTTTCAGCAAGAGCTGTCAAGTTGAGTGAAAAGGAGGTCTACGGTGCTGGTTGGTATTGGGGGTAATTGTTGTAACAGGACCTGGTGTTTTGGGGTCTAGTAGCGACCTGGGGTGATTATAATTGAATTGAACCAAATTTAGTTAGCAGTGAAATCAGGGGAAATGTTCTTGGTTTCGGACGGATTTTTTTTAGCCCTGACTCCACTGGGGACCCCTGGATTTAAAAATTCAAAAAATAAGCTGCCCATTGTAAACCATACTGGAACAGATAATTGGTATTTGGCTTGAAGTATCCTCAAGACCAGTGGAATTGAATGGACAAAACAAATTGCAATCGGTTGTGATACCATATGCGAGTAAAAATTAACATCTTCTCAACTAGAATCTATTGATATTTGATTTACACCATCCTTTAGGGGTTCCGTTCAAGTTTGTTCATTTCAAGTCCCTGGTTCTTATTTGGGCTCCATATGAGAGTCTAAATTTTAACTTAGTAAAATATGAGGAAAATTCTTTGAAAAATGTCTTATCGAGATCCACCAGTCAGAAGCTTTTGATATTTTGTGTACACCATCCCCATTGGGGCCAGCTTCAAGTTCTTCAAATCAAGCCATAAGTTCATATTTGGGCTCCTTAACCAGAATTTAACTTGGTGCAATATGAGGAATATTTTTTTAAGAAACTTCTTCACCAGAACTACCAACCGGATTCGTTTGATACTTGATATACAGCATCTTTTGGGGGTTCTGATTCAAGCTTGTTCAATTGAAGACTCGGATTTGGGGGGATCCCTATGGAAGTCTGAATTTTAACTTAGCCCAATATGAAGAATATTCTTTCGAAATCTTCTTCTTTAGATCCACCAGTCAGAATTCTTTGATATTTAGTATACAACATCTTTATAGGGCCCGGATTCAAGTTTGCTTACACCAAGTCTCAGGGTTCATATTTGGGCTCTTCCTGTGAACCAAGATTTTAACTTAGTGCACTATGAGGATAGATTCATTAAAAACCTACTGCTTCAGACCCATCATTCAGAAACTTGTCACATTTGGTATTTAGCATCCTGGGGGCAGATTCAGCTTGTTCAAATAAAGTCTCTGGGTTCATGTTTGAGATCACAATGGGAGCCCGAATTTTAACTCAGTATAATATGAGGAAAATATTTTCATATTTGGCATTCAGCATCATAAGAGGGTCGAATTCAAGTTTGTTCAAATTACGTTCCTGGATTCATGTTTGGGCTCCTTATTGCGATTCGAAATTTTACTTGGTGCAATATGATTAAAATTCCTTAACAAGCTTCTTCTTTGGATCACCTCTACAGAACCATGGCGTGCACTCCTCATCTGAAGTACAAGGCACGGCTTATCAAGATTTAGAGACATTGTTGTGCAAAGAATTTACTTCGCATCCCTTGTGAGCACAATGGGCTATTCACAGATCGTCTTTGTGTGTATCAAGGTGCCATCCACAATGCTTTAGCATTGCGGATGGTGCCTAATGCACGCCACAAGGGCTGATATATAGTGTCGTTAATTTCTTCCAACAGGGTGACTAACGAGAGAGAGAGTATTTTGTCGAGTACTAAGTCATTAGCATTGTTCCGATGGCGAGCCGGGATGAATTCCAGTTCTCTAGACACTTAAATCACTTCTTCAATATCTACAGATTTAAGCAGTTTGTGAGAAAAACATACCAAACATTCAAATCTGTAAGGACTGAGCAGCGAAGGTTAAAAAATACTATAACTACTACCCTGATTGCATAATTCGCCGTTGATAAGTATAATTTTCTCGACGCCATTAAACCTCGTATAACGCGCTTGATGGATGTCGACGATCGAGCATTGATTTTTTAATAAATCCCACAGACTTCAATTAAAGCTTGACAAGAAAAATGACATTCGCAATAAATGGCACATTACTTTAATGAATGCAACAAAGTAAAACATAACAATTTTACGACACAAGCGGCACAGTGGCGACATAACGCGTGTAATTACTAGTATGGATGGATGTACTCCCGAACACTAAGCAGTTGGCGAACAATATATGAGACCAGTTAAAATATCTGTAAGGATAATCATAAGATGCTGATTTATTTTTACATTATTGATAGTTCCGTTTCTGACGATGAAAATTGTGCCGTGTTGTTATTTTGCGGCACCGGACTTTTACAGAAACTGAGTCCGAACAACAGTAAAAGAACAACAAAAACAAAAAAAAATTAACAGGTGACAATGTCGCGCAGATGGAACGATCAACTTAGCGTGAATCCTGATGCCTGGCCCATTCGCCGAAAGACAATTTCGTCAATTTTTTTTTTCGGGACAATTCTCCGGAAAATTGGACAGTTCGCCGCAAATCAGGTGTAAAATCGCCGAATTTTTTAACGGCTCGCCGAACGTTTTCCCTGCGAAATGTATTTTCCGGCTAGTTGCATTATCAGCGAAGTGCCATTTTGGCGAACTTGTCTTCCGGCGATGAGTCCATTGACCGAAGCGGGGGATTGACTGAATTGTTTTATTGTACAGCAAAACAGGAGTTGCTGATAACACTTGGGAACGTGATAACCGTTACTTTTTCCCAGTTCCTTATTCGACATTCGTTATAAACCGATAACATCGGTTGATAACGAATGTCGAATAAGCAACTGGGAATAAATGACGGTTGTCACGTCGGTATCACACTTACTGTTTTGGGCCATTGGCCTAACAATGGCAAATATATTCTGCCTGTCCAGATCTGTTTTCTTACTTAGGTTCAAAGCTCAGTGGCGCAGTATTCACCATCCTGCTGAACGACAATTTCGCCAGAAAATTGGTAAAAAGTTCTTTCCCGCGGGCAAATAGCAAACTTTTTAGTTATTTTTTTACTGAGTTTCAGAGGAAATGTGGTCGATAAAGAAGCCAAATTTGGAACGAGGATACTTCAAACTTAAAAAAAATTCTGCTTGTTAAAATGATTTTAGTTATATAAATAGAGGTGTGTGGGGTACCTATAATGTGAACGTATACTCAACCATAGATTATTTTTAAAGAGACGAAAAATGATTCGCAGAAAAGCTGAGGAGCCAAAAAGGAGAACCTCCATTAACTATACAAGCTTTCATGCTACCAGTTCAAGAATATGTAGCCATCGTCAGCATCGACCCCAAACTACAACGGGTCCAAACCCATACCTGCATGTTACATTTTGGGTTCCATTCATACATCTAGAAGCCGATTCCACGAATTAACTAACATCGAAATGATTGAAACGCGTTTCAAAATCATTGCAAAAAAAAACCCCAAATAAACTACCGGATAACCAACTTGTCGCAGAACTCAAGTAGACTGAGTCAATGCCCTTCATATTCTCAACACAATTGTAAAATTTAAAACCTAAAACTGAAATGGAACGGTGCACACATTGAAAGTAGGGATGCAAAAGGGTCGAACGACTCCATATCATCCCCGTTCGGTTGTGGTGTGTATATATCTTAGACTGACTGAGGTTATAAGAATGTTATAAGAACGGCTGAAAAGTTAAGCTGATATTGAAACTGATCCGGAAGCTCTTTACAAGATAAAAGATGAAAAATGCATCAATATATTGTCTTCTCTTTTACCTACACAATGGGAGATTAGTGAAATCAAGTGTTCTGAATATTTGACAGAACCCATTATCTTAAACAGACTTTCGAACAATTAGTTTGTTTTCGATATTGATTTAGTTGTGATCAGAGAATGTTCACGGCAATTGTGTTATCTCCTCGTGTTTACATTAGTGAAAGGCTTCTCCGAGATCTGAACACCCTGATGCTCTTGTTTTGATGCCACCGATTTTGGCAAAAACAATAAGGACGCCAGGGTTGACAAGACACAGTTAACGACTTTTAGTAAGGTTGGTAGGTAATGAAATGTATCTGACCGACGTTTTGTTCACCAAGGCTAATAGCCGCGTAATATCCACATGGACAGATCCAAAACGACACGTACCGACCGAAAGTAAAAGTCAATAAAACCTTTCTTTTGAATGACAAACCTCCATGTGGCATTGGAATTAGCGCAGGAAACTGCTAAAAGCAACACATCATAATTTCATAATTTTAATCTCATTTCAAGTGAAGGAATGGTTTAAGCGCACCACTGGAGCTCCTGGGACGATGTGGGGGAAAGTTAGCCCCTTCAAACCCTCTTTAACTGTGAGGGTTTTTGTTGTGTCTGGTGGCAGTATGGGAATCCAGTATTTCGGCATAGATGCCGTTGCGCGTTCTTAATCTGGATTTGAATGTCAGCGGCAGGGAGAGACGGGGCACCTTAACAGTCGCAGATATTGTCAGATGGGAGCTATTTAGTTTCGCCAAGGTATTCTATAGCAGTTACTTTTGGAGCTAGTGTAACGGGGGAGTAGTTTGGAGCTAGCTGATGGACTGATGCCACCTACATCATAAGATATTATGGGAGTCCCCGTTGGCTGCGACAAGCCATCTCTGTAAAATTTCATTTAGCTGCGTGGTGAGTTAGCCAAGCAAGATAATCATACTGGTTATTTTGAGAGAAGCGAAGAGTCCAAACAGAAACGCTGGTTTGAAAGCTGTCCCGGCATGTTTGTTCTCAACGGTTACAAAAAATGTGATTGGAGAAGGTGTGACTTTATCACAAAATTGTCCTTCATTGTACTCCTTCTCATCGTTACATATAGTTCTATTCGGATGGGGGTGGTCCCAGTTTGCGAGTGAATGTTAGGCGTTGGGTTTTCATGACAATAAAATTTTATGCGCCATTGCTGTCGGTCAGAAAGGGTGTCTTCGGGACTTTTACTTGAAACAATCGAATTTGTGGAAGGTAAAGAGGCCCTTAGTGTCACCGAATCGGAAGATCTCTAACATAATATTTCCAACTAATATGATATCATTCACGTATATTATGAAGAGTAATGTGCTCGGTGCTGAGTTTTAAGGCGCGCCGGCCCCACGGTGATCGTCATTTGATATTTCGAAGTCAACTCCTATTTTAATGTTGCGATCGTTTAGGAAGGAGGGTAAGATTCCACAGCTCGATCCCCGCCATAGGCAACTGCGTTGTGTCCTTGGGCAAGGCACTTAACCCTAATTGTGTACTAAGGCGTACTTCATGTCGATGATGCACTTTAACCAATGCTAACCCCGCTTGTGTGGAGTTGGTACGTTGTGGGGTCAGACAGTTGCTCACCGCTGCTCGATGGTTCTCTTTCGGCACTCCGGTTTCCCCCACCTGTAAAACTGTCCGAACTGAGTTGATCCACTTCACCCAGTCCCATTTTCAGGAGTTTGTAGCGTTAGTCGTTTTAGCATACTGAATCGAAGGCCTTTCCAGGATGATGCTCACCAATTTCACCTCTGGAGAGGGCTGTTTCCACGTTGTCAACGAGGTGAAATGGATGCCCTACCACCTCTGTACATTTTCTAATCGCTCTTTACCAATTGGTGAAAAAGTTGGTGTTTCTGAGGTGACCTCTCATTCAGTTTACAAGGACTCGTTCAAAGACTTTCCCAATGCAGCTCAGGAGGCTGCTTGAGGCTAGTCGGACGGACTGCTTTGATCTATCTTAGTTTCGTCTCAAAAATGGCATTTACATTATGATAATTTAACCCTTAAAATAAAATTAAAATGATTCTGCACATATATACTATGTTCTATGTTGCCTGTGTTAACAGCAGCAACCCGAAACCCGTTTCCAGTGCTTCTTCGATTGGCCAGAAGTTTCTAACTCAAAAGAAAGAATTGGATAAATATTCAGTGGCACGTTAAGGTACACCGACTATTTCTTGAAGCTAACAATTACAAAATTAATCACCGATCCCCATACTTTCCTGAAAAATTAAATGGAATGAAGAAAATAGAAATAAAATTAAATTAAATAAATAGTTTTATTATGAAAAAGAATAGTAAGCTGGGCGCGCGGTGGCTCAGTAGGTGGAGATGCAGGCTGCAATCCAAGAGGTCCTCGGTTCGAATCCCACATGCGGCAACCGCGTTGCGTCCTTGGGCACTTAACCCCAATTGCCCACGTGGGGGGGGGGGGGGGGGGCGGTGGCGTTGTGTACTAAGGCGTACTGCACGTCGATGGTTCACTTGTCTTCAACCACTGCTAACCCTGCTTGTGTGGAGTTAGTACGGTGGGGAGTATGACAGTTGATGGGCGTTGCTCGGTGGTTCTCTCCGGGTACTCCGACTTCCTCCACCAGTAAAGCTGTCCGACACGAGGTGACCCTGACTGTCGAAAATGTCATTAAACCCCAATAAATAAATAAGTAGTAAGCTGACATTGTACAATATATTTTATTCGTGGTTGTTGGTTGAATGGTGAGAAGATTAGTGCAGACCACTAGGTTTACCCAGATTTCTTCTATCGTTCGTTAGTTACATTTGGTAATGAACTTAGTATGTTTGTCGGCAACGGGCAGCGTACACTCTGAAATCAGTTGAGTTAAAAATCAACACAATTGGTCTCATATTCACTCAACCCAGTTGATTTGGATTGATTTTAACTCAGCTGATTTTAGAGGGTATATATAGATCAACGAACGAAATACTCAGCAGATTAGAATCTATAGGATGGGCATGCATTTGTATTGGTATGGACAGGGACTTCAGCATCAAATGTTAAAAAAAGTGTGGACACAACAACTTATAAACTTCCGTCTTACCTTTTGATTTCAGTCTCGAAAAAGACGTACTTTAGTTTATGGCCTCTCGCCAAAATAATATGCCTGATCTATTTGTCAAGTCTTGTTGTAATAATATCTATCATTTGTTATTTTTTGATAACTATTGTGATGTTCTGTATGTCAACCGGTGACATTGCAACTAAACAGAAGAACTGATGACCACTTAACATAAGCGTTTTGTTAGGTCCAATTTCAATGTTATTGACAGAGTTCCCACACTTTAATTGACACTAAATTTACCACTTGTGGGAATGTTTCGATCTCCTTTGAGGACATTTCCAAAAGAGCCCGTGGCCATAAGAGGGGCTGGCTATGACTCGTCCTCTCACCAGTTTTCTTTACAAAGTTCAACTTTCTGTACTACTCATGCCCCAAATCTATGACACTGAGTGCAATAAAAGTGTTGCGTGCCAGCCATAAAGTGATAATTGAGTAAATATAATAAAATAATAAACTGATAATAAAAATAATAAAATAAAATATATATAATAAAATAATAAACCGATGATAATAAAAATAATAAATAATAAATAATATAATAAAATAATAAACTGATAATAAGAATAATTTTTCTCGGTTTTCTATTACCACACAGTGTGATAGTTCGAATTTTAGCCTCCTATACGTGAAACAAACACAAACGCTGAATGTAATGAGAAGTAGAAAAAAATATTTTTCCAAAAACTTTAACAAAACCATATCATGTGACCCCTCATTGGAATGAGCTGATTCTAATGAGGCTTCACATTATATGGTTTTGTGGGGAAAACAATTGAAAAATCGAGAAAAAAAATCAAAATAACAAACTTTTATATCGTGTTCGGTGGGTAGAGGATTAAATGAACAACTACAACTTCTGTAATCTAATGCATGCATGATGCAACCTCAGACTAAAGTTTGAGTACCATGAACGAATATGGGGGTGCCTTCAGACTTTTCGTGTTAGCATAACGGATTTTTTCAAGAATAACCGTATTGGGGAATCTAGCACATTTCTTGGAAAGTTAACCATGTTGAAATCCATCATGACAGTTCATAGTTTTGTTTATGAATTCAAATGTAATTTTTTTAAAATCGGATCCTCAACGAGTCCCTAGTTTCTATCGAAACTTACAAAACGAGTTCAGTAAATTAGGCCTGGACCGAGCTTTTGTGAGTTCCAGACCTAATTTACTGGGCGAGTTATGCACATTTCGATATGAACAGGGGACGAGTTGAAGATTCTGTTTATTATATGATCCCAAAAACCCAAAATGGACACTTATATGGAACGAGAAACAAGCGGCTTATATAAGGCCTGCGATTACTTAGATGCGTCCATGCGTTGTTTGTCCGTACTGTCCGCGTCAGGAAATAGTCCGTGATAAAGAATAGATTGCGAAGTATTTAATGCCACAAATTTAATAAAATAATTTTCATCTAAACATCAACTACCATCACAGATACCAAATGTTTATTATACCTCGTTCTCGAGTTTGGATCTACGATTATTCTCTAGCGCTTGATGGACAGTGCATTACTATTTTAACGAATGGGCTTAATAACCGGAAGAAGGGTCAGATCATATAATAATAAGAGTTAAAAAATAGATGACCAATCCAGCTTCAAATAACTCATAACGAAAATGTTCAATTCCAATGCAAATCTCGATATTGGGGAATCACTTGAAAGTTTCAAGCACTCGTGGGAACTATGGGTGACTTTTTCGTTCATCGCCAGCCAAATTTCTCTAACGCCAACTAAAAAGGATACCCATTTATATAATTTTGGTTTACAGAGAAATACAAGGTGACAATCGTAGCAATAACTGAAGAACAGGTCGAGATCACTATAGCAAAATAAGCTTATTTCAACATATTTATTTCCAATTTAATAGTTTAGAACATCCTTTCTGTTCAGACCGAACGAGATTATGTAAAAATCCGGCGTACTTCTACATTGTGTCTCATCGTGGGGGAGTTATGACAGTCTTTGTGGGTTTGTAAAACCAGAATGATCGGAATCTACATATATATACTTTATTCACCAAATTTATGAAGAACATATACACCGTGGGCGCTATTGGCCCATTGGTGAGAAACAAAATGAAAAGTATAAATACAGTGTGCGCTGAATTTTAGGCATTGTGTTGATTATGTTTGTAGATGATTGAACGTTTAATCGCAGAACACGGCGTATCAAACTAATCAATGTGTCCAATCTACAGCCCAGAGGATGGAGATCAAAACATTATATAATATTCTTTTGACTCATGATCCGCACTTAGCAGCTCACAGCTGAGTCCACCCGCCCTGCACCAAATTGCTCAGCTCGTATAATATCTTTTACAGTTTCAAAAAATTTAAATGCATTAGCATTCTCTGCCTCAAACACACAGCTCAAAACCCCTCACGGTTGCGAGCTCATTGAGCTCGCTCAAATGAGGGGAAGTAAGCTTTGTTACCAAGCAAAAATAATTGTAACGCTTACTTTTTCATAATTCGTTTTATCTGCGTCGTCAACTATTCAGGTTGGATAGAGAGTTAAACGTTAATTGTATTAAATACGATTACAAGGAAGTGGGGGTACCAAATAAAAGAAACGACGTTCACTCGCACGCCACAGAG
This sequence comes from Pictodentalium vernedei, assembly GCA_031216915.1. NCBI lineage: Eukaryota > Metazoa > Mollusca > Scaphopoda > Dentaliida > Dentaliidae > Pictodentalium > Pictodentalium vernedei. The sequence continues at coordinate 626,313,837 of CM062297.1, read as the reverse complement.
AAGCATTAATACAGATATTTTATATAGACTTAAAAATTTATATGGATCCACAGTAATGTTCACTGGACATACAAAAGTTATACATGTGTGTGTGTGTTTGTCTGCCTACATGTGCCGGGGGTATTGACCTATGTTTGTCGACGCGTATAGGCACATGTAAGTGTGTGTGTGTGTGAGGGTGTATGTGGGGTGAGGCGAGTGTGGGTGTGTATGTGTATGTATGTAGGACAGGCATACTACTATGATATTTTATCATCTCTCATTTTTAATTCTTTTTGGATAAATTTTGCGAATTTAATCAATACAACTCTACTATTTGATCGAAATAACTGACATAATTTTAGCATATTCGGTCTGGTTCTATAATACGGTTTAATAAAATCCTTTCTTCCGCCTTTAAATACTCTGCACTCCAAAATAAAGTAGAACCCGTCTTCGATGCTGTGACCATTACAAAGGCTACAGTACCTGGCGCCTCTATCAACGGCAACAAGCCGTCCAGCTTCAATATATAATTCGTGAGAAGAAAATCTCATTTTAGTTAAATAGCTTAAGATATTGTTAGGGATATTTAGCGTTAAGTATGGCTGCTACTCGTAATTTTCCAAAAGCTTCTTATAAACATAAACTTTGGTTTATTATTTAGTTCACCCCTTACATATTGGATGTAATTATCCTTAAAGTTATCTCTATTTCTGATGTAAATTGTGTATTACTACACGTTTGTTGGTTTAGCTACAAATATCCCCTGCCTAGTTCATTAAGTAAACTTTTTACATTATACAACCAGGAGTAGTACGTACCTTCATTTTCACAAGCATAATATCTGTCTTAGGATTTCATTTTTGTAGCTTGATATTCTATTCCAATATTTAATTATCCTTATCTCCCTCAAAACCGCCATAGGATAGCGCTCCCAACTCACTAAGCACCATTAAATTCATACTTTTCGAGTGGGTACCAAGCAGTTTCTTGGAGAATTCTAAATGGATATGTTTCGATAGCTGTGCCCTTATGGAAACCCCATACCTCACATGAGTAATTTAAAATACAGGATATGAAAATGTCAAACAATTTAAGGCTTAGTTCAGCATCTAGCTGCATGTCATTGATTTTAGTAGAAAGTGAATACATTGCCCTCCTAGCTTGAAGAGCCAACGTTTTTTAGGAAACACAAAAATTACCTTTGTATTTTCATGTTAAACCAAGGTAGTTAAATTCGCCCACTTCCTGTATTTGATAGCAGTTAATTAATCAATTGCCACGCTGTCCTCGTCGTCCACCTTTTCGAAACGCATTACTTTAATTTTATCTGTATTAATCTTAAGCATATTATTATCACAATATAAACTTACACAGTTTATCAATTCTTGTAATTCCTCTCCAGAATTAGACATCAATACCATATCATCCGCAAACATAATTAATGGAATATTTTTTGCGATGCATACGGATGCGACGTACGTATATGGCTGCCTAAGTCATTAACATCAAGAGAAAATAAAGTGGGCGCTAACGACTCCCCTTGTAATAAGCCGGTATTTAATGGGGATTTATCAGAAATTTCGCCTAACCATTTTGCAGAAAGTTCAATTTTACTATACATATCGACTAAAACATTCAGGAAAGAACCCGCTATTCCCTGTGTCTTAGTTTTTTCTTCATTAACCCGTGTATATTAACTCAATCAAGGGCTTTAGTGTAAACAATAAAGCAACAATACAGTTTTCGTTTATTTTCAAAGGATTTTTGCGAATATTGCATATACAGTGCCATGTCCTTTCTGAAAACCGAACTGTTCGTCACAAAATAGCCCAGTCACAGTTTGAAATCTGTTTTTAAGGACAGTTTACCCAGAACTGGTATGAGAGTTACACAGCGATAATGATTAGGGTTATCTACAGTGGTGACCTTTATTTTTATAGATCGGCACTAATACACCTTTATACCAAATTTTAGGGTGTTCCCTAGTGTACAATATTTTATTAAATAGACCCCTTAGTATTGGTATCTTTACAGGGATTTTTTATATATTTGTTCATAATATTATCTACACCAGGGGCTTTGTTTGTTTTCATATTATTTACTGTAGTAACCAATTCCTAAAGCTTTATTTCCGAGTTAGTAATATCATTTTTATCCGTATGAATATTATTATTAATACTGACATCGTGATTAGTATTTAAGGTGGTCGTATATCCGCTGTTGAGTAAAGTTTGGAAATGTGTCCTAAATGACGTTAGCGATATATTGGATACAGATTTCTTTATTTGCTTTTTGAATAAATTTCGTGGGTTACATTTTATTTCTTTTTTCAGTTCTACTGACGAACGTTTAATAAAATATTTATTTTGTTTTACCAACTTTGTATACACAGTGAGGGATTTAACCAAGGCGTTGTGTTTTTTTGTGTAATCGAATTGCGTTAAAATATCTCAATGTTTTAATATATTGCGTCTTTTTATTTCTGCACTCCTTCGTGAACCAGGTTTTGTTTACTACTTTATTATGCACTCTAGAGTTATCACTCTTTTTAATCCCGTTAGCGGTTCAAAAATATTTACAAAGCATTTTGAGAACTAATCCACACCATCACTGATCTCAATTTCATCCGCGACTGCTTCCTTAACAATAGAAATTAAGATATGTGAATTGTTTTGGAATACTTCCATGGCGAGGCCTGCGAGAACGTCATCCCACTTACATACAACCTCTTCTCGTATACTTTGCATTACTGCATCACAATCACTTTATATACATCTGAAATTTAATTAAGCACCCCTGAAAAGTTTCATGGCAGTGAAGTTGCTGTTACTGATTATTATGTTTTAATGGTTGCTATGTCTTGCAGTACATTTCGTCTAGTGAAACATGATGTTTCTGGTTGATAGCGTATCCCAAACACATCCCCTCGTCTACGTGAAGCATGCTTCCCACGAATGTCACAAAAACACTATCATCCACATGCAATATCTGCGTATAAAACAAGAAAATTTGTCACTTCTTTTATCACTAAATGTTGACATAGCAAGGAGGAGACTATCAGAGGCACTGAGATGGCAAATCGTTGAGATGCATGCAACAGGCATGATATTCAAAGCTATTGAAAGGCAACTTGGCTATAGTCATTCTGTCATCAGCAGACTTGTCCGAAAACATCAACAAACCAACGATATAAAGGACCGACCTAGGCCTGGACAACCCCATAAGACCTCAGCTCAGGAAGATCGAATTCTGGCACGCCTCGTTAGGCGTGAACCCTTTGCTTTAAGTGGGGTTTTGAAACGCCTTTGGCTCCCCAACAGGTGTTTGTGAAGCAGAACTGCCCGATACCGTCTCAAAGCACTGGGTATGAGGCCCAGAAGGGTCATCAAGCGTCAAGCTGTGTCCGATCAGCATCAAAGACGACGTTTGCAGTGGTGTATGGTACGACACCATTGGAATCTCAGGACGTGGAGTAGAGTCCATTGGTCAGACGAGAGTAGATATCTGCTTCACGTCACAGATGGTCACATGAGAGTGTGGAGGGATGAAAATACTGCTTACCTGCCCAGGAACATCAGACGTACTGTTCCTTATGGTGGAGGATCAGTAATGATCTGGGGATGCCTCTCTCATGATTGTAAACGTGTTTTTAAATGCACTTACCATTTTTGGTATTATAAATAAATTCAGACAAGAAGAACTACAATTATTACATATTTACAACATCTTTCAAACTACTGAACTCACCCGAATATCCTTTCCATTTAACTAAAGCTAGTTATTTATATATACATTCGTCTAAATAAAGCTCAAACAGCACAGGAAAAAAACCCCCCAAAAATTCACCTAGCTTTCGGTCTGCTGAAGACCATCTTCGGGGTACAGACACAACAAGAAAAAATACACACAGACGACGAAAGAAATGAAATATGGCGATAAAAGTTCTAGTGAGCCACGTTCTGACTGAACGGGTTTTTAATACCAACCGAAAAGAAAAGAATCCGGGGTAAAAGTGGAAGGAAAGAGGTAAAAAAACACACAAATAACTGTTAGACAAATTCTGAAAAGTATTCAAGAAAACCCCTAACTTCCGGCGGAACACTATTTTAATATACCCTTTTAAAATTAAAAGGAACTGGAATTTAAGAAATGTCAAGATACTTCCATGTATTGCATGAAAGTATGATAACTGGATAGTAGTAGCAGAGGGGAATTTCGTGCCTGTTTTGGGGGACCTAGGCTAGGGGACCTAGGAAGTGACGTCCTACTGCAATGTATTATGGGTATCACGTGGTTGTCATGGTAACCCGCGTGGGCGGCCATGTTGTGACGTAATTGTCATGGTGATGGGTGATGTGAGTGCGCATGCGCAGCTCGTGTTGTTAGGGTGATACGTGTTTCCATCGTCCATTTTGTATGGAAGGGCCGCCATCTTGGTTTCTATGGTAGCACGTGGTTGCTATGTTGCCTAAACCATTCTTATAGGGCAGGGGTATGTTTGGAGGGTATGTTCGATTGAATCGGTGTATCACGATTTACCGCAAACAACCCGACAAGTTGTTTTATTTCGAATTCTTTGAGAATTCTCTGCTTCTATCTATATATGTAATAGTTTACGTCTACCTAGGCATGTTCCGTTGCCCTGGAGAATACTCCAGTAGCGTAGAAGAGCCTATTAACTGGAACAACTTTGCTTATTATTACTATATTTAGCTATTCTAGTCTATTCTTGTAACTTCTTACCCTATTCCGTGTACTCTTGTTGTTTCATTTATCTAGATCATTTATAACCAATCAGATTGCTTGATTTCCCAGTCTGCATGCAGAGTTATCTCCCTTGTGTATAACAAAAGCATTCCCAGAGCCAATAAGCTATCGAGCAGTTACTGATAAGTCATTGCTCGAACAACTCGAAGCCCATCGAGCAAATGAGCCTTAGAGCGATTGCTCGATCAAGTGACTCCTCTAATGACTCTTCGACTCATTTCAGTATTTGAGGATACTAATGAAAAGCTAAATATATACTCGCCCAAAAAAGAAAGTGTGCTTTGCAGAAATTGATCAAACTCCAAAAAAATAATTTCGTAGGTGTAAAGAGTGTTAACCTGTTCATGAATAAGTTATATTGAACACAAAAACAGCTTTCCCCGTTAAAATTGCATTAACGTCAAATGACGTGCTGCACGTTTGTGAAAAGGCATGTTTTGCACGTGGAGAGTCTGAAAATTCATGCAGCAGTGTGAATCCTTGGGTATTTAAACACTAAAGTAAGGCCTTCCTATCGTTCACATTCCAACTTGCACTGCTGTTAAAACGACTCCACATTAGCATGCCTAGATTGACAATGAATCAACGTCTCCTTGCCCTGGGTATGATTAGAGCGGGCAGAACACACAGAGAGGTTTCCCAGCATTTGAACTGCCACCGTAACACTGTAAACAGGCTGGTCCATCGACTTGCACAACATGATGACGTTCGAGACCGACCCCGCTCCGGGAGACCCCGAGTTACCACCCCTGCACAAGATCGGTATATCCGTGTCGTCCATCTCCGGAACTGGCAACAAACGGCAACGACGACAGCCAGGAACATCCCTAACCTGAGACGGATACATCCTCAAACAGTAATCAACTGGCTGAGAGAATACGGCTTACGTCCTCGAAGACCTGCAATTCGTCCGATTTTGACGTTTCGTCATCGTCGTGCTCGACTGCAGTGGTGTAGACAACATCTCAGGCATCCCTTACACTGGTGGCGACGTGTTTTATTCACAGATGAATGTCGTTTCCATCTTTCATCATCAGATGGCCGCCAGAAAGTGTACAGACGTCGAAACGAACGCTACGCAGATCCATGTGTCGTGGAGCGAAACCGTTATGGGGGAGGGTCTCTTATGGTGTGGGGAGGCATCACTGCCATTATTGATGGCAATCTCAATGCAGCCAGATATCGTGATGAAGTGCTTACACCTGTCGTTGTCCCCTTTCTACAACGTCACGGCCCGGCGTCATTCTACAGCAGGACAATGCACGACTCCATGCAGCTCGTGTTGTTCAACAGTATCTGCAGCAAAAACAAGTGGATGTTCTTCCCTGGCCCGCAAATTCGCCCGATATCTCACCCATTGAGCACGCATGGGACGAAATGAAATGTCGTGCCGGCTTCCCCATGCACCGTCAACGCTTGTGGAACTCCAAAGATAGCTTATCAGAATATGGAACAACATCCCACAACACTTCCATGCTAACTTGTTTGCTTCCATGAGGCGTAGATGCACATCAGTAGTCGATGCAGACGGAGGTCATACCAGATATTGAGTGTGTGACTTTTGTGTTTGACCCTTAGTGTCCTTGACTCTCCATGGCACCAAGAGTATTCGTCGTAGCATAATGAAATTTCTCGTGTTGATCACAAATTGATTCATTTGTGATTGAATAAAATTTCCATGAATGAAAATGATATATATCTTTTTTAGTGTTATTTTTTAGCATGCACACTTTCTTTTTGGGAGAGTATAGTAATAATAAGCAAAGTTGTTCCAGTTAATAGGCTCTTCTATGTTACTGGAGTATTCTCCGCGGCAAAGGAACGCGCCTAGGTAGATGTAAACTATTACATATATAGATAGAAGCAGAGAATTCTCAAAGAATTCGAAATAATACAACTTGTCAGGTTGTTTGTGGTAAATTGTGATACTCCGATTCAATTGAACATACCCTCCGAACATACCCCCTGTCCTATAAGGTAACAGCAACCACATGCTACCATAGAAACCAAGATGGCGCCCTCTTCATACACAATGGACAACGGAAACACGTATCACCCTAACAACACGAGCTGTGCATGCACAATCACATCACCCATCACCATGACAATTACGTCACAACATGGCCGCCCACGCGGGTTACCATGACACCCACGTGATACCCATAATACATTGCGGTGTGTCGTCACTTCCTAGGTCCCCCAGCCCAGGTCCCCCAAAACAGGCACGAAAACCCCCTCTCCTACTACTCTGGATGATTTAAACAAATCTGTATGCAATTCGCTGTTACTGTTGCCGGGAAGCGGCTAAGTAAAACTAGTGTCAACAAGAACAAAACCAGTGGGTTGCAGCGCTGCCTAAAATGCTTGGATTATGGCCAGAAGTAAAAAGTGGACAGATTTCGCGGTATGAGTAATGGCGAAAAATGCTTAAATAGGCTAAAAAAGACAATGAAGATGATGAAAATTATAGCGTCGGACAAAAATAAAATGCGCCTAGGCCGCTGAGTGCAGTTGCTTGAAATTTACGGAATTAGTACTGCGATCCTTGATGGACAGTTACGTATCTTTGTCGAGTGCCTAGACCGTGTGGAAACAATGTGGATCACGTGGAAACCGAGAGGACGATTCGTCCCTGCTTAAGAATGATTTGAATTTGAAGTTCTGTTGAGACCGAGAGGTCTATACGTGCATTGCTGTTCGATCCAGAATGTTTCCCGGGCGACGCGCTCAGCTTTGGTCCAGTTGGACTTGGAATCAATGATAAAGGCCTGAAAAGAACCGTTGACATGCAGTGTCGTGTAATAGCACAGTCACGCTCCATTTTTTTTTTGAATGACCGGTGGTTATTCACACGTATGTGAAACGGGGTACAGGTTTCGCCGACATACTGGATTTGACAAATTCCACATTGAAGTGGATAGATCACATTTGAACTTTTTGCAGGTGCCGCGGCAAAAAAATTCTAAAAGATTCACCAGTTTTGGTGCTGTTGAATGAATCGGTTGTAGTGCACGTCTTACAACCGGTTTTTCCACAGGCTTGGCTGACATCAAGGTCAGAATTGACTGGACTGACGCTGGCACGAACAAGAATGAGGCTTGAGAAATGTATAGGATAAGGCTGGATCCTTCGCAATAACCCTTCAGTGTTTTCGAGGTATGTTGGAAAGATTTGAAAGATCTGAGTGAAATGTAGTGACAAAAGGTAGGCACGTGCTCTGTGTGGGTGGGAGATATCGTAACAGATCGTCCCGTGCTAGTGCATCAGCTTTACTAATGGCACAGTCAATCCGTTCTCGCTTGTAGTTACGGCTGACAAGATGAGACCGAAGATCAGAAAAAGAAGCTTCCTTCCCAGCGGGTTCAGAACAGATTCTCTTGATTCTGACAGCGAGACTGTATGGAATGTTTTTGACAATGTGCCTAGGATGGCAACTGGATGGAAGCAAATATTGGTGTGAGTCTGTATGTTTGCAATATAAGCATATAACAATGTGGTTATTGTCAATGCATGGGGTGGTATCAAGAAAGGTGATGCAATCCTTATAGATTTCTGCCGTGAATTTGATAGACTGGTGAAATGTGTTGCAGAAGTAGACAAACTCCAATAGATTAGATTTGGTTCCACTCCACTTTAAATTAATATCATCAATGAGCCAAGATGTGGGCGAGGGAAATGGCGAGGAAAAGAGAATAAGCTTCTCAAGACGACCCAAAAATATGTTGGCATAAGAAGGAGCCATGCGCGTACCCATGGCCGTACCACTGATCTGAAGATAATTCACGCCATTGAATTGAACATTGTTCAAAATCAGAACAAGTGTGATAAGATCTACAAGATGCTCTGTAGGGGGGGGGGGGGGGCTAAATATAAACGTGTATCCAATGCCTCCCTACAGGCTTCAATCCCTTCATCGTGAGGTATGTTTGTGTACAGGGAAACTACATCCATCGTGCACAGCAGAGCGTCATCTGGGAGCTCACCCAGTTCGTCCATTTTTCTCAGGTAGTGAGTGTTATCTCTGAGATGGGACGGCAATTTTTCAACGAGAGATCGCAGATGGAAGTCAACAAACTGAGAATTTTTTTTTCCGTGGGGTGGCTGTTACCAGAAATGATAGGGCGACCTGGATTTCCTGTTTTGTGAATTTTTGGTAGCAGGTAGAATCTACCAGCACGGGGTTACAGATGCTTTCTGAGAAAATTCATTGGTAGAATCACGATCTAGTTGTTGGTAGAAATGAGCAACTGGTAGCTGTCTTTCTGTTTCAGCTATGTGTGCCGACTTATCCATGATGACCACTGAGGAGCGTTTGTCAGCGGATATAATGACAATGTCTCGCTGGCGTAAACTGTGTAGCGTTGATCGTTCTTGTTTCGACAGATTGTCGTGATGTGCAGAGACGGGGGAGCTGTGACATCTCCCGACCAGTGGCCTCAATATAAACATCAAGGGCTAGTTGTTTGCTTGGAGGTGGCTCCCATTTGCTTTTCAAACTGGATTAGGGGGAACAGCAATGTTTTTCTGATTAGCAAAATGGTCAGCGAGCCGAAGTCTGCGGAAAAAGTCTGTTGCAGCTGGTGGAAATTTCACTGCGGTTGAGGTGAGCCGGAGTAGGACACAATTCAAGTCCACGAGACAAAACATCAACCTCTGCGAGTAGTAAATTGACAGATGAAAGGTTAACGACATTGTGGGAAATATGTGCAGCGTGCCTACGTTTGAAATGTCGACACTTACGTTTCTTTTTACGGAAAGCAGGGCATGAATTCGGGGCAGTGGGTATGCTGCCATCTCTTTTGAATTTAGACTTTTTGTTTTCTCTCATAGAATGACTGAAATTCCTTTTGAAATTATCTATGCCCCTGATAACCTGGGACAAGATGTCGGGTGGCAGTGATGTGGCGAGTTCAGCCAAAAATGTCTGAAGGTTGCATTGATCTTTTATCTTTTAAAGATAACATTTGTCCTCCTGGAAAACTTGATATATATATATATGGCATTTAGAAATTCAAATAATGTTGAATGTAATGAATATATAGCCTATGATTTGCAAAATCAAATTCAATATCCGGAAGATGGGACTTATCAGAAGAAAGATGGCTATAGAATTATTGTAGACAGTTCATCTGATACCAACCTAGATGATGTTTACAATGGATATTTAGAACATGATTTTAAAGTAAATAAAAAAGCTAATGGTGAGGGATATATTCCAGCTGATAGAGTGGTACTAGGTGGTGACGGATATAGTATAATCAGTAACTTGGAAGTAAAATGCAATGGATCAATAGTAACAGACACACCTAATGTGAAGCATGCTATTAATGTTAAAAACATTGCCGAATACAGTGATTCTTACATGAAGGTAGCGACTTCAAGCTTCTTTTATCCAAGTGGTGGTACTGGTGTTGCTACTATAAATGACAATAATGAAGGGTTTAATGTTAAGAAGAAATTAATTGAAGGTGATGCAATTAATAATATAACCCTTTCGTTGAATCGTTATGATTGGGTCAGATCTTTCAAAGATAACATTCGTCCTCCTGAAAAACTTGATATAAATATTCGTCTTGCTTTAAATAATGATGTTATCTTTAGAACACACGGAGATGATGATGATGCTGAAGCAGCATGCCATGGAAGATATATTGTAACTGATGACATTATGGATATAAAAGATTACTTTTAATAAAGCTGGTCAAAAACTATATTTAGATAGATTTCTTACACCCTATAAATGGATATTTCTGAAGGATCGTGTTGAAGTAACTCCAAGTACACAACAACAAACTGGCGTGTTTAAGATAGCCTCAAGTATAGATAAGCCAAGACATGTATTTATTTGGGCACTCAATGATAACAAAATAGACTCACAAACAGAAAGTCCATTTAATTTTAATACATATGCAATTGCAAATGTAAAAACTATTACAGCTTGTCAATTAGAACTTTCCAAAGGTATTTTCTACCCACATCAACAACTCAATCCTTCCGTAGAAAGGGCTATACTATACAGAGAGTTATCTGACTGGTAGTTTTGTTGGATATAAAGATTATCAGCAACTGTATGGATTAATTTATTTTGACTTAACATACCAGAAACCAGATATTAAACATGGGTCGTCAGAATTAAGATTTAGATATACATTATCGGGAGTGCCTTTAGCTTTTATGCTTTAGTAATGTATGAACGAGATATTATGATTGGTGTAATATCCTGTAAGACTAGGTTACTTGGATAATAATGTAATCATATAGTGTGTATAAGATATGAAAGATTATCACCCAATCAAAATTAATCTCTCAGATGGGCAGAAAAGATCATTGTATCGAGCTTATTCTAATAATCCAGCTGTTACAATACGTTTAACTAGAAATCAGCTCAGTGGAGATGACGAAATACTATTAACTGCAACACAAATTAATAAAATTAACAACGCTACAACTCAAATAAAGGAGTGGGTATTAACATTTCAAAAACGCAAATAAGAAAAGCAATTCAAAAGGGTGGATCATTGTAGGGCTCGATTAATGAATGAATGGATGAAGTTTATTCAACAATATACCAAATTGACATGTCAGATTTGAACTGAGAGTTTTTCATATATAAGGTATAGTGGTACATTGTACGGAGACAACATAGCCACATTGGCTGTCTTCTTGTTGTCCCCGGGAAATATGTAAATAAAACTACACTGTCATGGAGTAGACGGGATTACGTCTACAATTACCACTGCCTATAGCTCAACAGTAGAATAACTGATGAAAGAAAGAAAGACCTCGAACCTGTATTTGGCCCTCCACCCATCCTGAGTGAAAGATTGCACTACATGTGCAGACATTTTATTTTATGGTTATTCTTTGAATTAGATTAAATTAAGTTAAATTAGATTAGATTAAATTATGTTAAAATAAATCAAATTAAATTGAATTAAATTAAGTCAAATTAAATTAAGTTAAATTAAATTCACCACCGACCAACGCAGATAGAAGACGACACCGGCAAAATAAATTCTCGAATAACTAAAAAGTTTCATTTCTCGTCCCAAAAACACAGCACATGACCCCCACCAGAACGAGTTCCACGAACTTGCTCCAAATGAGGGGTCATAAGCTACGCTTCCGATACAAAAACTGAAAAATATAATAAAATTTGAATGTCGAATTTTGTGAGTAGCGCTAGCCGGTTTTGCCCACCACGTCGAGCAAGGAGCCAAGCAAATCATTTCCTGCTGACGGAACAAAGCCCAAGACCCCTACTGGAACGCGCTTCACGAGTTAGTTCCAATGGTGGCCAAACGTCACGTCACTATAGAATGGCAAGGTAATATTCAGCGCTGATCAATTTCGGTGAAGGGTCAGAACACATTGAACGTGGTTAATTCGAGGTCGGTTAGGACGAGATAGCAGGTGAAATCACAGTTGTGGTCAGGCAGATGGAGACCTGCGGCAAGCGGTTTCCTTTTCTTTGGTGAAAATGACCCAAACAATCGGCGCCTTGAGCAGAGGCACTTCAAATCGGGCAACAGAGCGATGGGGAGGTGGAAGTATCTGTTTCGAAGTGGAACTGGCCTTGTCCTTTCCATCTCCATCAATCTCATGCACATCTCTCTCTCTCTCTCTCTCTCTCTCTCTCTCTCTCTCTCTCTCTCTCTCTCTCTCTCTCTGTCTCTCTCTCTCTGTCTAGGATCCCACGGGGAAGTATGGAAGCGTGCATGAGTCATTGAGCGTTAGGACTACAGTCTGGTCGCATTTGATACGAACAGTTGATATGTGAGGAGTAGCTTTCTATGCATTTATTAACAAACTGTTTCTTGAAGACGTGCCTGGAGGATAGGACCCGTACGTTGGTATCAGTTCCATTCCAGATCTTTGGGAAACTATGTTTTGACAGGTTAGCAGAAAATTGGGTTCTAGCTTTGTACGACTGTATCATGCCAACTTGTCTTGTTCGACTTCCAGCTGAAGAATGTGTATTGAAAAATGTTTTGAAAGAATCGGGTAAATTATCGTTCTTCCAATCATGCATAAATAGGGAAACATTCAATTTATAGAGATCGTTAAATTTCAAGATGTTATTGGCCTTGAATAGGGGATCAGTGTGGCTATTAAACTTCTTACAACTAATTACTCGCATAGCGCGTTTTGCAGATAATTTATTTTACTGTTAGATGACCCGTGACCCCAGATTTGGATTGCACATAGCAAGTGATTATGAACTAACGTATAGCACAATAACTTCAATGATTTCTTGGGACGCACGTTTTTTACTTTGTTCAGACAATAAATTGCGCTTGTCATCTTAGAACATATTGTGGAAGTGTGGTACTTAAAGATGAGATTTTCGTCAAGGTATACTCCTAAGAACTTAACCACTTTATCTTATTGGGAGTTACCTACGGGTGAGATCTTGGTATCGTTAAGAAAGATGTTTAGCAAATCAGATTTGTGCGGACTGGTTGGTGGGTGTAGCATGATATATTTACACTTATTGTCGTTTACCTTCAGTTTGTTACAACAGTACCAGTCGAATATTTTATTCAGCTCAGTATTCACTTTAGTCTCCAGAGTATTCAGGTCATGTCCAGCTGTAAATGGGGTTGTGTTGTCAGCAAAGGACCGTAGGTTAAGCACAGTGGAGTATCTCATATCATTGATGTAAAGTAAGAAGAGAATAGGTCCCAACACAGACCCCTGGGGGATCCCGCAAGTTACATGTCGGTTTGGAGATCGGTTGGAGTTATACTCCACATATTGTTCTCTGTCTGATAAATAACTTTGGAACTAAATTGTACTTATCCCTCTTATTCCGTAAAATTCCAGTTTACTAAGTATATTCAATGGCTGATCGAATCAAATGCCTTGGACAAATCTATAAAGACGGCAGGAATAGAGGCTTTTGTTGGCTTGTCGTTACGTTCAGCAGCATACTGCAAAAGGTGCATGATGGTATGGAAAGTGGAGTGTTCTTTGCGAAAGCCGTACTGACGTTCGTACAGTATATTAAAATCAATCAGAAAATTAGAGAATCTCTGGTTCATTATTTTCTCCAGAATTTTGGAAAAAGCTGGTAATAAGCTAATCGGTCTGTAGTTACCTAGCTCGCGGGAATTATTACCCACTTTAAAGATTGGTATTACCTTTGCTATTTTCATTTTATCGGGGACTTTGCCTTGGATAAATGAGTGATTGAAGATATGATATGAATTGTCCCTTTCATAATTCTGGTGGATAAATTGAAAGCATCGGTACTCACTTTCCCTTTCAGTTTTTCGGCTGTCAATATAATTTCTTGCTCGTTTGTTGGGGTTATAAAAAAAAGAGTCAGGTAATTTCCATTCATAAAATCAACGAAGTTGTTAATAGAGGTCGGCACGTAATAGTTAATAGTCTGACCAATTTCTGCAAAGTAATCATTAAAACTGGAGGCGATTTTATCAGGGTCAGTTATTTGAACATTATTATGAAATATGCTAGGTGGGAGGGTCGCCTCAGATTTTGATTTGTTGATTATACTACGAAGTATTTGCCATGTTTTTTTAGAGTCATGTTTGTTGATTTCTATAATATCGTTATAGTATGCCGCCTTACTTCGTCTCTTTACTTGATTGAAAATTAAGGAGAACGTTTTATAATTATTTATATTAAGTTCCGTGGATTTTCTCAGTTTCAGCAGATAAAGTTTACTTTTAGTTAGGGAGGACTGTAACAGACCCGATGTCACCCACGGCTGACGTTTTATGAGCTTTTTAGGTAAATTCACGCTTCTCAGAGGAAATGCGGATTCGAATGTGTCAAGGTAAATATCCATAAACGCTTCGTATGCTGAATTGGCACACATACAGCTATAGACTGGATCGAAGCTGGTGTTATGTAGCATATTATTGAATAGGTCCATATTTTCTCTCTTGAATGATCTTCTGAGTGAGGGTGATGTATTGTTAGGCTCACTATCACCTCCCTGTATATAGAATGTGGCAAAGTGATCTGAGATATCAGTAATTATTTTTCCTGCGTGATAGTTAGCTGAGACATTTTTTGGAATAGATATGGTCGATTAGAGTTGCCGAATGCTCGGTTATTCTCGTGGGTTTTGCTATGACTGGCATGAATCCGTCCCTAAACATACTACCTATAAATGAGTTAGTTTTACTGTGGTTGTTAAAATTAAGCAAGTCTATATTGAAGTCGCCAAACAGGAAAGCCTTGCTGTGCTCCGCCTTGATTTTAGTGAGAATATCATTTACAAAAGAGACAAACACATCGATATCTGCCAAAGGTGCGGAGTTTGGGCTATATATACATCCAACAATATATGAATTTTTGCGTCCTGGGTTGATCTCCACGAAAATAGTTTCAATGACATGGGGAATGAAGATCGCTAGGTCGGGTCTCAATCTGAAAGAAACGTTCTCGGAAACAAAAAGCCCTACATCCCCTCTGCCGTCATCCGGATTTGGGCGAGTCTTGTAGACAAATGGGTGGTAGCCATTGATTTTAAAATTGAGGTGCTTATGTAGTTTGAAAAGTTCAGTGAGACCAATCACGTCAAACATGTTTTCACCTTGCTGAATGTCACAAAGGAAGTTGGTGAATGAGTCCCAGTTGGCATTAAGGATTCTACAGTTTTGGCTTAGAAGGGTTACATTTTTCCTCGCCTGCGAAAATTTTGTTTAAAGTTGGAGGGGGAAAAATAATTGCAGGAACGACCATGAATAGTGAAAGGGGACTCTGAATCATCGTTCTGCAAATGATTCATTGAGTGGTTATACTTGAATGCGAAATTATATTGGTCATCACTCTGTATCTCTTCCAAAGCAATATTTTCATTCGCCATGAGTAAGCATCATTTAAAGTAACAATATGTGAACTATAGACAGTGGTGGAGCAGAGGTTAATGAAGTTGTGTAGTTAAATCTAGACGAAAACATATAACAAGTGAACAAATTCAGCTTGTGACAGCTGGTCATGAATTCAAAAATAAAATATAATCTATGTACATGTATGTCGTTGTGGAAGACTATTTGGCAGAGGTGTCTCATATTTCAACAGAGTCCACGGGCATTACTACTGACACGTGTTAGGCATTTCGGTGAACCCTTGAAAAGATGATCGGGATTGAAAAGAAAAGAAGAACAACAAAAAAATGAGGTTCAGTGAGTGACTCAAGAAATTATAGTCCTGCTACCTGTCGGGGGTGTATACTGTCGAGAGGATTATAGGATTGCAGAAAGTTGATAAAAGCAGTACGATAAGTGAGTTCCCTGAGAAGCTATATTATTGGAGGGGCAGGTAGCCACGAAGCCGGGCAAAAATTAGCCCAAGGTCCGTTCAGTTCATGTGTATACAGGACTGGCTTTCATTTAGCCACCCGAGTTCTGTATTTCGGACGGTTACCACCGGTGGATATCTGCTGTTGTCGGTAAGGCTTGGCCAACTTAGCATTAGATCCGAGATGCTAGGGAGACTGGCTCCACCAATATAACTGGTAAGTGGACCCAGCTCTGGCAGAAGGTGACATATTTCGCTAGGAGAAGAGGGGAAATGCGAAGCTTCAGTCAACGGACCTCGGGGTGGGACTCGGAGGTCCGTTGGCTCGAGCTATGCAAAAGCCAAAGACAGACTCACATCTAGGTGTCGCCCAGGTAGCCATACAAAGTTTGCGGTTCAGCGATATGCATCCGGTGCTCCCAGCCCAGAGTATAAGAAGCAGGCAGGTACATTGATGAGAAACATTATTCTTTGTATAGTACATGGAGGGCGGACCACATAGTAAAATATGGTGGTAAATATCTTTACCAGATAAGTGTTCTTTTTCATAATATACAAACTAAATGAGAACTTTTTATAAGACTCAACGAATGGGCACACACAATATCTGGCAACGGAAAAAAAATATATGAAAAAACTGTTACATGTCCCCAACCCCCAATAGCAAGACTCACGTGTTAGTCTTAGTATCGTGTGTGTAATATTGAGTCTAATACCTTTTTATCTTATTTAATTTAATTTTGAGGTAAAATCAGGGTACACCTTAATCATATTTCACTGCTAATTGACAGGTATTTTGAGATCCCAGCGTTTTTCCATTTTTAATTTAATTTAGTGGTAAAATCAGGGAATAACTTAATCATATACTACTCAAAGTTTGCTAAGCACCAAGTGTATCCAACTACCTGTTTTACGTTTTAGTTGAAATATTGTAATGAAAAGAGTATATATTTTTTATTTAAGTATATCTTTAATGATTTAAGTACAGAAATTGAGATTTTATTTGTGTTTGACATTATTTTTTAGCTTTTGAATACGATAACCATGGAAAATGGATATTATTGGTAAAAGAGGAAATTTTTCAATTTGTCAAAAAGTTGACGGAGCGAACTGGTATGGGTTCAATATCGAGTATGAGACCCATCACTGTTAATTACAGCTTGACAACGCCTTCTCGTGCTCCCAATCAGGTTCTTGGTGGTCCTTTGTGGATGTTGTTCCATTCTTGGACCAGCATGGCACCAAGCTCATGGACACTTCTTGGTTGGACTGGACGGGCTGAAATAGCAAACTGCAACTCATTCCAGACATGTTCGATTGGATTGAGGTCAGAGGATCTTGCTGGCCAGTCCATAAGCTCAATCCCCTCCCTCTGTAGGTACTCCGCGACAGCATGAGCAACATCAGGACGGGCAGTATCGTCCATCAGAATGAATCTATCACCCACTGCACCTGCATATGATCTGACGTGGACATCCAGGATCTCATAAATATACCGCTGTGCAGTCAATGTACCACGTTCAAGAACACAGAGTTCTGTACGTCCATCCCTGCTGATGCCGCCCCAGACCATGATTGATCCTCCACCATAGCGGTCGTGCAAAGCAGTGTTGGCTGCATGGAATCGCTCTCCTGGACTTCTCCATACCCAAGAACGCTTGTCTGTGTGGTCTAGGCAGTACTTTGACTCATCTGTAAAAAGGACAGGTCGCCAATCTTATCTGGTCCATCCAACGTG